>PVIJ01004287.1:0-25270 GCA_004024925.1 Scalopus aquaticus
TGAGTGTCTCTCTCCTATTTGGTTTCCCTATAGTCCTGTTATAAGTGAAACCATTCGATATTTTTCTTTTTCTTTCTGGCTTATTTCACTGAGTATGATTCCCTCTAATTCCATACATGTCGCTGCAAATTGCATGTGTTTATCTTCTTTCCATGCTGAATAGTATTCCATTGTGTATATGTACCACATCTTCTTGATCCAATCATCTATTTTTGGACATCTGGGTTGCTTCCATACCTTTGCTATTTTGAACAGTGCCGCCATGAACATACGGGTGCATGTATCCTTTCGGATTAGTGAACACTGCTATTTTCAACATAAAAATCCATACATGTCCCAAAAACCTGTCTGCAAAGTTGCATTTTCTATTGAGGGGTAGATTTAGTGAAACTTCCTAAATGAATCCTTTAAAAAAACGATCAACTACAGGTTTTTACTTTGCCTTAATAAGGGTTAATTAACAATAATAGACAGTTTGGGAATTTTGTCCTTGATTTTATTTCCTTTTGTATTGAAAGGAATATAATAGCCCTTATAGTTATTTTCTGAGCTGAACTCCAGTGAACCGGACAAACTTGAACTCTTTTTCAGAGATGAAAAATGAAATATCTTGTGGGCAGAAGGTCAACTATTTTTCATAGAACAGAAAAACAAGGTTACATTTTTTCCCCAATGGATTGCTTAAAGTATTTGAATCATGTGACCTGCAACCAGAATTATTTGCATCTAGGCTACAGCTGTTGGCAGTTCTATTATATTACTACAGAGATGAGTCATTATATGATAGTTTAGGGGGCTCATAGATACTGGACTTGAAAGTAAACCAAATGGCAATTACAGGGCAATCACTAAGGGTAAATGGCAATTTTCCTCCCTAGTAATTTAAATATGGATCATAAAAGCTTTCTTTGGTAAAAAACAGTAAGACCTCCAGTGAATGTGCCAACCAGTTCCCATTTTAGATATTTGCTTCTCTAGCTAGCAACAGTGTACTTGCTGAAGTTTCACGACTTTATGTCCTTGTTTTGGGAATTGCCCTGAGCTATGATACTGTCTTGCCCAAGGTCATGCCCCTTCAAGTGCAAGTGTCTAATGTGTGATGGAAGGATGCTCCAGATCAAGATTTCTCACCTCAGGTACAACTCACATTTGAAGCTGGATAATTCATATATGGGAAGTGGGGTGGGAGGCAGGGTCCTCACACTGTAGGACCTTTAGCCAGTAATTGGCTGAAGCAGGGCTACAGATGCCTGAACCTCTTCCTCTACAACATCTAAAGGCCATCCCATCTTCAGAGCTCCCCGTGGCTCAACATCTCCCGCTGCCCATTTTTTACTTTGCACCTGAGAGGTGTTGTTCCTGAAAACATTTTCCTAAAAAAAAACCTCTCACATGCATATGTCTCCTGGGTTCCCTGCTCTGAAACAATTGGAACCTAAGAAGCATACTCTAAAATGAGATTTTGGAACTGAGTAACTCCCAGTTGAATAATAATGAGAACCCCATCCGTGTTGATCAGTAGAGGATGAAAAGTTCTTGACATGCTACAGGAACGCAACTGTTGACATTTCATTGGTGGGGAACTGGGGTGTGATACCAGTAGAAGAAAATTCACTGAGGTATACAAGAGATATGGATGTGGTGTCTTTGGAGCATGGCAGTAAACTTTTTTAAACTCCTCCCGTTAATAAGTAGGAACTATGTCTACTATCCCTGAATGTGAAGGTGCTTATGACTGTTTTCATGAACAGATTATTGTGGAAGTGACCCTATGTGACTTTGGAGAATATCACTAAAGTTCATGCAGCTTTTTCTAGCTTCTTCTGCTTAGTTTAAACAATACATTTCAATCATTTAACATTTAAAGTATATGATCTTTTGTTCTCTATAAAACTTTATGGCAACATGTAAAAAGTCAACTCCTCTGAGGTGGCTATGCTATGAGAAAGCCCAAGTGATATGGAAAAGTCCCAGCTGAGCCTACCTTTGAGTTATCCTAATGCAAGTGCCTAATATAGGATGGAAGGATGCTCCAGATCAAGATTTCTCACCTCAGGTACAACTCACATTTGGAGCTGGATAATTTGTATATGGGAAGTGGGGCGGGGGCCAGGGTCCTCACACTGTAGGACCTTTAGCAGTATCTCTGACCTCTATCTATAGATATCAATAGCACTCCCTTTCCCCCAGTCATAACAAATAAAAATGTTCCAACAATGCTGTGTTACCTGGGGAAAAATCATCCCAGTTAGGAACTACTCCTTCAGTTAAATTCAGTTCAAAGGCCTTTGAGTAACCCAAGACATTTTAGTATTCCCAATTTAAGTCCCAAATATCAAGATGAAGAGAAAAGTAATTCTTCTCTACTATGCCACATACAAATACCTGTCCTGCAGAATCTGCAAATATACCAAAATAGTTGTTGTTTTACACCAGTAATTTGGAGATATTTGTAAAACCAGCAGTAACAGATAATCAGAGCAAGGTAGAAAAATTAATTGCAATGACTTTGCAATGGGATGATTATAGCTGGTGGCAACAAATACATAGGAGAAGATAATGGAAATAGAGTGCTTAATCACCAATTAAAACATAAGTGTGAAAGCTAGAGGTTCTCATTGGCTGCACAGAGACTCTCATCTCTACACAGCAGATCAGACCTCAGAACTTAGTGATTAAAAAGTAACAGAGCTGTGTAAGAGGCTGAGTTGTCAAATTTGGCAAGTTTTCTATGCCAAAGGCAGAACTATATATGAAGTGGGACCCAGAGACATGGCATGGGGAAAGATTCTTCTTAACCTTCTGGACCTGAAAAAATTGACCCACTTTTCTATGTTAAAATTCAAGTCTCTCCATATATTTAAGATGACATAAAATCCTCTGCCTGCCTCTACTTCCCTTCTTGGTTACCAGCCCTTAACTAGGGCAAAGTAACAACTCAGCTCAGCTATGGAAGTGCTGGGATGATAAAAGAAAATGGACTATACTATGAGGCACAAACACATGTCAGCAGGAATTGGAAAAACATATAAGAACTGGAAACCTGAGGTTGCTAGAACAAGTAGGGAAACCCATAAAGGCAGGCAAGGGAGAGTTTAATATAACAACGCTTTTGAATAATATAGGATCTAGGAAGATGCTTTAGGAGATACTGTCTTTGAAGATTGCTCTTAGAAATTTGGAACAAAATAATACTAAGTAAAATATATCAAATAATAAGAAAGATATAAAAAAAAGTTATGTTAACTGAACATGCTAGCAATGGAGAATTCATCACCCACTGTGATTTGTGGGAGGGTCCAGAGGACACTATCAATGATATTGAGAGTATATCAATAAAAGGGGAGTTGTACTGATAAATGATGTATTTGTGACCCTTCCTTGAAGGTCATGGTCAGTGGTAGGAGACAGTGTTGAGAAACTGGGCCTCCTGATAGCAATGGGATCTGAGAGTGATTTCTAGAGAGTGATTATTAGCTTTCATTCAATGTCGATGATAAAGAATTACTGTATTAAATTAGATAAAACTAATTGAGTTACTTCATAAACTATAAGTTCTATTCATACTAGTGCCCAGAATTGTTATCTGCTGAATTAGGAGTCTTAGTAGCATTAGCTCCATGATTCAAATAGCAACGGTTACTGTTTATTAATTAAACTATTGTGAAAATTGACCATTGTCTAAAGTAACATTTAGGAGTTATTTCACTAGTCAAATTGGTTCTTTATTATATTTTTAAAAATATACAACCTATTAAACAATCACCAGACTTCATGTTCCACAGACTATATAATTAATGAAAATAAATATTTCTTTACAATGTTTTGAAACTTTGTGGTAGCTTTTGCTTCAAGGAAAAAAATGAAAGAAGGAAGGAAGGAAAGAAGAAAGCAAGGAAAGAAGAGAGGAAAGAAAAGGAAGAGATAACAGCTGTATCTGATAGGGAAACTGTGTTACTTTTTCTTGAGTGTTAGTCATTATGTATTAAGGTTGCATCTAGAAGAGACATTTTTTAGTGGCTAGTTAGTTCTGCTTAAACAATGTTCACATAGTTTGGTTAAGATAGATGACTGGATCAAGAAGATGTGGTACATATACACAATGGAATACTATTCAGCATTCAAAAAAGACAAACACATGCAATTCGCTGCAACATGGATGCAACTAGAGGGGATCATGCTCAGTGAAATAAGCCAGAAAGAAAGAGAAAAATATCGAATGATTTCCATTATAACAGGAATATAGGGGAGCCAAATAAGAATGCGACATTCAGCAGGGAAGGAGGGGAGGGTAAGGGCTCAAGAGGGGGGAAGAGGGGAGCATGGGGGACTATGGTGATGGCTTCATGGGTAAACAGTTGGTGGGTAACCTATGGGGAACAAACAATAATGTAAAAGATATGAATAACAAAATAAATAAATAAAATATTTATATAAAAAATAAATAAAAGTCACATTATCAACAACAACAACAAAAAAAGATAACTAATGGAAGATTCTATCCTTTCAGGTAGAATAGGTTTCTTCTGTCAAATTATTCCATGCATGAAAGGTAATTGGTGACATCAAAGTGTACACTTCTGTGCTGGGCATATTTAAAAAAATTAAAATGTCTCTCTCTATTGTTTGGATACCAATTGCAATTAGAAAAGATGGAACAAGATTTAAAGATTACTGGGCACAAACACGTATTTCTAAATTTAAAGTTATAATCTAAAACTGGTAGTCTCTGTGCTCTAAAGTATATAAATTGCTAAACTTTCTTTATGGCTATTGCTTTCTGCAATTTTAGGGTGGGTGGCAAAGATCTTTTCAGCAGCTTGGTCACTTGCATTTCCTTCGTTAACTTAAATCTCCTAGTTCACAACCAATTTATCTGCGGCATGTTAGTGTGTGTAGTCTAGTGGTCTGCATTTTAATGAATGGCCTATTTCTGCAAACTCTTAAATTTGTCATTTTGTAGTTTGCCATGCCAAATAACCAGGAAGCCCACAAAGGCAGAGAATAAAGAGACAGTTGTGCACTAAAGACTTTTAGGTACCGATTCTTCACATCTTTTACTTATAGTGATAAATGAGAGATTAAGTCTGGAGATTCATTCACAGAGATGGGAGAACTTGGAGTTCTTAATTCCTGGGTTAATTTATCTTTCCTGTCTTTATCTTCAACTCTGCTTACTAAATGTTTCTCTCTTCAATTTACTCTCAGTTGCTAACTTCTTATACAGAGATATCACCACTGGGATGATTCTGTTAAAACATTATCTTGCCACATTCTAACTTGGGTTTATCACATGTTAGTGCCTCAGATAAATTTCTATTGGAATATTTTCTGAAAAGGGCATCCCTGGCCTCCATAATTTAAGTACACAATATTTAAAAGCAATATATGAGAGATCATGTTTTCTTTTCATTCTTTTTTTTTTTAACAATATCCACTCACAAAAAAACTCTAAATGTGTTTTTGATTCTGACACCCACTGATAATTTTTTAAAAAAATGCTTAAAGTCCCATATTAATTAATCATTAGAAGTATTTTTTTTTCAGGTTATAAGAATTAAAAGACTCTTTTATTTAAATGTTTGCCTACCCCAAACAAGCTTCCTTATCAAATATAAAACTTGGGTTTTTGGTTCTCAACCTCCTTTTGTAAAAGTTGCACCCAACTCAACTTTAACCATTTTTTAGGACTGGTTAAAAGTTAAGATCTTTAGAATTTTGGTGTTACTGACAGAAGATAGATAGCTTTTCATTAACTCCACTGTTCTGGAATAGCTCTTCTATGATTGTTTTTCTTGTATACCAGAGAACTTCTTTTTCATTTTGACTTTTAGTCCTGTTAACCTTGAATCACACTGGCCCAGGTCAACCATGTCAAGCATTCAATGAATTCTAAATTATTACCTAGCAGCCAGATTGAAGGAGCATTAACTGAAATAAACTGCCCTAAGGGTCTGGGTAGTGTACGGGAGACAAAACAAAAGGCACAATTCTACTGGACACAGGGCCAAAGAGCATCCTTGATTGAAATTCTCTCAGGTCTTGATTCCCATCCTGAAGACCATTTCATTAAGGGAGTAAACAAAGCTGTATTTTTGAATGCCTCTGTTGTCAAATAGTTTAACAGCATGATGTTTTTTTCTGTAAATTTAGAGATTTCCCTGGAATCAGGTTTTTTTTTTTTTTTTAACCAGCTTCACTGGTGTTTCTGATTCCTAAAGTAATGTTTTCTTTGGAAAACAAAACAAAAAAGCATCAACCGATAACAACTGGTTATATATTGGTTTTTAGCCTTTCTTTTTTTTCTCTACATACACACACATATTATTAAAAATTGAACCATACTGTAATAATTCTATTCTCACATGATCATTTTTCTATATCACCACTATCATCTTTGTGAATGGTCCTGTTGGATTCTATAACTTGTACCTATTTTTAAGTAGCTTCTACTCTGAAGCTGTTGTAAATAATACTAAAGTGTTTATTCATTTTGGCCCATTTGTCTAGTGCTTCCATAGGATTAATCTTTGTGTGCTGAATTTCTGGATCAAAGGCAATATACATTTTAAAGGTTTGGATCTATGTGGCTAATTTGACTTACAGAAAGTTTTTGGCAAATTAGATCCCCGGCAACAATAGAAGAGGACTCTTTTTTTTTTTTCACAGTGCACCCTGCACCATCAATGAGGTTTAGCAAATCCTTTTGCCTTTGCTAATCTGAGAAGTGAATTTTGCTATTTCAATTTGCTCAAATATTGTTAAGGTTGAACATATTTTTGCATATGTTTTGGGTTAAGGCTAACTAAAAAAGCAAGGAAAAATTTGACTAATTAGACTAATTGGGTCTAAAGTTGGTTTTACTGAACTGAAATAAATAGGAAGGTGAGTGTAAACCTAGGGATTAAATTAACTGAAATTAGGAGGATTTTCATTGCTGAACCTCTCATAATATTAGTAATGTTTATTGAGTAATTGTTTTATATCAGGAATTTTTTCCACATTTGTTGAATGTAGTCTTTTTAACAATGCTGTGCAAAAGCATTTTGTCAGTGAGGACACTAAGGAACAAAAAAGGTAAGTAATTTATACAAGTTAAGGAAGTGGCAGAGCCAACGTTTGAACACAGGTTCTGCCTCCAAAACTCTATTCTATTAAATTCTATTATATTCTGGCATTTTCCAAGTATACATACCCAAGGCAACTTGGTGGAAGGTTGTTAATAGCATATTTCTCTATATGATTTAAGTAATTAATAAACTTTATTATAAAAATAAAATTTAAAAGTTTCTTCATAGGAAACTTTCTAGAAAATGTTTTAAATGACTTTAATTTTAAATTCTTAATTGAACTGATTATACAGAACTGAATTAATTACACACACACAACTAAAATTTATGATCTGCATCATTTGAGGTCTGCATCACACCAAAAGTTTCAAGAAATACAGACTTAAACTTTCATAAATTTAGAGAGTTTAGGCAAATTTGAGGCTTTCACAGAAAACAAAGGTTTGTTTTTTTCACATACTTCTCTTCTTCCCACAAATGAGCTAGTTTTCTCTTTTTATAAACACCTGAGATTTCAAACTGAACTGCTATTTTTTGAAATTTGGACTGCATACTCAAGGCTATAATATTGAATGTGAATATAAAAAACAAGTTTATGCTTACAAAATATTTAAATGCATAAGCAAATGAATATGTGGTTGGTGATACATACATAATGAAAAGACTGCTACCATGAATGACAGGAAAAGTCAGGATGAAAAATTACTTGATATTGGCTTATGGTAATGAGGATTAAAAAATGAAAAACATGGTTTTGATTTAGAAAACCAATCACCCCACAAATGCCATAAAAATACTAATTTTTTTGCTTTGAAATAGAAAGTAAGTTAGTAGAAAGTAAGACACCTGTGTCCTGATGGGCAAAAATTCTTTATCTTTGAAAAAATGAAGCTGTACAGTTCTTGTCATTCAGGCCTCACTAAGTACATTAAGTGCTTCCCTAATCCTGGAAATCGATCTTTTCTTTGGATGTAGGAGACTTTGATTTCATCTCTTGCTTGACCTTGCCAGAATTACAATTCACTGTAAGTATATGGGGGCTTGATTTTCTAAGTGTGATTTACAGATCTGAGGAATGCAACAGGATACTTAACCTAAAGCAATCCTTGGGCAGGTTTTAGTGCCCCAATTTACATATGAGGGCAGGTAGGCTGGAGAGATAAGGTGTCTGCATTCAAGAAGCAGAAAGATAGCTGGGGAAACTTGCAGGCACTTCCTAGGTGATATTCCTTCCCATTCCCCTCCACCTTCCTCCACCCACCCCCATCCTACTAACTTCTGAAATACTTAATGAGGAAAAGTTTGGCCATGGGATGTTATAAAAATAACTATAGTTTGGGGGAGAAAAAAGAAAGGCAACTCTACTAATGTAGAGCGATCCTTGTTATCTTACTGAGACCAAAGAGGGCAAATAAGATGCAAGGACTGCCATTTTAAAAATTCATATTTTACAAGATATATATTTCCTTTAAGATTTGTGTTTTATACAAATGCTCTTTAAAACTCAAATTACTTCTCCCTTCTGCACACCATACAACTAATTAAAATGTGGAAATTGATGTGGTCATCTCTTGCTGTCTTATTTATAGATCAGGAATCTTTTTAGTATTATCAAACAGTTTGGTTGTTCTTTTACTGATACAATGAGGTAAACATATAGAAGCTGTGAATATTAGACTTGACGTTGTCTTTTATCCCCAGAAAACTAACAGCAATAATAATCCACAGTTACGTATATAAAGTACTCCTCAATGTCCTAAACTTTGTTTTATAATTCAATGTCCCTCTCTAACCAGTTAGCAGGACCCAAATAATGCAAAATGACAATGAAACATGATCAAAAGATTAGGTTAGCTAACTAGAGAATCCCTGAAACAATGAAATGCATCCTTGTTTGGCCATGAATCGATCTGTAAGCAATGATTCTGGGTCTTGAAAGCCGGGCTGAGGCTTCCAGGACAGTCAGGGTGATTCTAGGAGTCTCCTGACTAGGTGAACCCACTCTTTAGCCCAATACTGGGACAGCAGAATTCTGGGGATATGGGCCAGGAGGGAGATGGAAGGGAACAGGTTACATGCGAATATAGATTATCCTGGGAGGAGTTATTCCAGGATTGTTTTCTGTATTAACTCATTAAAATCCAAAGGTAAATAATAATATTAATCATCCCCATTTTTCAGATCAGGATCCTGGGGCACTGACCTTTGAACAGAGGAGCTAGGATTCTGGCTCCGCTCTACTAACCTTTTGATCTTTGTCTACCCGACGATAGCAAGGCCAAACCAGGTATGTTCCTTGTGATTGCTATTCAGGATCCATCTACCAGTGTTTGACATGTATTTTGGTTTTATAATTGACTGAGGGATTTAGTATTGATTTAGGACACAAATGACAATGATTGCTTCTCTGGGAAGAGAAAAAGAGAAACAGCCACCTCCATACTACTAACGCCTGACTGGAGCTTTGCGAGGGTTAGCCTTGGTGAGAACTGACTCAGGAAGTCTGTAAAGAATAATCTTGCATTTTGTGAAGAGTTGTGTCATTGGTTAGACCAAATTTCCTCAGAATCAGCCCCATTAATATTCCTGTAGCACGGACAAACCCAGCAAGGGTCCAGAATGCTAACCAGGTAATTATTACTGTGCTAGGGCTATTCTTGCTTGCTTTCTTTGCCTGAAAAACATAAAAGTAATTATGTTGCTGTTTTCTTTCTTCTTTATGTCTTCTTAGTTTCTTTCTTTTACTCTTTTCCCCTGCTGTTAGCAAGATGAAAAAGGCTGTGTATTCCAAAGCTTTCTGTTGACCTTTGAGACTTAAAAGTCTCCCACAAGGGAAAGAAAGCATCCCTGAAATAAATGTGGATTCACAAAATACCTCAGGCTTTTGGAGGAAGCAAATGACTCCAGTTCTTTTCAACTCACAGCACGCAGCAGGCAGAAAAGCAGCAATTTGAGATTTCTGTGTGCCCAGGACTCTCACAAGATAATGTTGAGGGCTGACAGTCAAAGATATTTGTGAAGTATTAGTGCTGCAACTTTAAAATGTTCCTACTTCCTAGGGTTGGGAAAAATAAGGCGATCATAATCTTATTAAATTTAGGCTGTCAGAATTTTTCTTTATGAATTTGAATTTTCTTTATGAATTAGAATTTTTCTTTATGAATTTGGGGTGCTTTTCCTTGTTTGGATTTGATTGCATGCCTTCCTGAAGGGTACTAGAGAAATGAAAATGTTATGCCAGGAAGGGGGGTGGGGCAGCATGACATCTTGCAGAGATCATCAGCTCAGAAGGAAGACAGATTTGTGTTTGAATTGAGGATGGAACCATTCTATCTTGTTGGGAGAGTCATTTTATATAATATCATTGAACCTGAATTAGACTCCTTAGACTCCTAACTTCTCTTTCTTTTATTCTTACCAGTCACACTTAGGTTTAAATCTAAATATGAAGTCTCTCTTACCTGAAGATGGCGCTTTCTCACATTATTCCTAATTAATCACCTTTTGCCTTTGCTCTAGCCACATTAATTTTCCTTGTTCTTTAAACACACCAAGCATAGCTCCACCTTGGGTCTGGGTGTGTTGTGGGGAAAGAATGTCCTGAACAAACTTCACAAATAAGTTTTATAGACCCCTATCCCCACCCCAGACCAAAGAGATCAAAGATACCAAGGGCTACAAATCCCATAATGTCATCACCACTGAAGGGAAGATTGCTGGGAATTGAGGGTGGAGTTATGCGGCCAGGTTTTGTATATTACTAGACATGTGGGCCTTAGGGGTCCTTGGTTTTCCACCGGCTTTCAGCATGCTATTGGGGTTCCAGCTCAGCAGAACTGGTAGGATGCATTCATCAATTTATCTCTTTCTCCCTGAGTTATTCACTTCTTCATTTCCCCATTTTTGTAAATAAATCCTTCATTACCCTTTTTATGTGTATCTGCAGTTAAGCCTCATTATAAGTCCCTTTTAAGTGTGCAGGTGAGGACCCTCAGTCAGGCCAACCCATTTGGCCTGGGGTTGCACTGTAACAGGGACTTGCCGTGTCCTCTGTTTGGAATGATTCATTCAACTTGCTCCTTCACTGCCTTCTGATCTTGTTTCATTTTCATCTCTTTCGAACAGGCTTCCTTAAACAAGTCATCTAAAAAAGTACCTCTAGTAGTTCTCAATTCCCTTATTTTGCTTTATTTTTCTACTCAGCTCTTATCTATATTGAAAGCTGCATTGATTTATATTGTTGCCAGTCCCCCCACTACAATATTAATTCAAGAAGGGGACATATCTAGCCTGTACATATCTCTCCCAAGTGTCTAGAACAGTGTCTGGTAGATAAAAGTCATACAATGATTATTTATCAGATGTATTTTAGCTTTTCTCTATTTTAAAATGAAGATGGAAAAAAAACTCCTTGCAGTGTTTGTGAAGATTATAAATAATGTATTTAATGAAATCTCAAAGTCCCCTAGCATACTGCAGCAGAATACATCTATGCCTTATCCTTTCCCCCAAGACTTTCCCAAGCTTAGGTACTCTGGTGGATTTCCAACTGATAATGTATGTATCTCTTTACCTGAGGGCTATTTCTGAAGTGTTGGACAGAAAAACCTGGGATATAGCAGCACCCTCCCACTCAGCCCCTAAAGTCCTCAAATTGTGATTCTCAGGTGTTGGTGCACAAATACTCTAGTTTCTTAACCTCTCGGGATAACTCTGAGGCTTGTGTTTCTCTAAAGGATTAAACCCTAGCCACTCACAGTGGCAGCTAGCTGGATTACACATCCTTTATTGTCTGTCTTCTTTCCCGCCATCATATCTGCACTTCCCTGCTGTGCTTCCCAATAAAATAATTGCATCAAATCATTGTCTGAGGATCTGCTTGTAGATCCTTGCAAACTCATTCTAAAAAATATTAGTTACTAGTATAGAATGACTTCTAGCCTACTAGGCAGAAGCCAGATTTTTAAATATTAAATAACGGTGTGCTTTTCTACAGATTTTAATAATTCTTAAAAATAAGGATTTATTTCTCTGGTGTTTAGCTCACTTCCAGATCTTACATGTAGTCCTCATCTCCACATTGCATACTTATTTTCTTAAACTCTTTTCATGATGAATATGCACGTCTGAGAATTTACATCTCAAATATCAATTTGATTTCTAGTTTCCAAACCTAGTCCTGTTCCAAATTAATCCATCTTTGGGGTTGGGGATCAGGTATCAATAATTTAAAAAATTTCTCCAATGATCTCTTTGGCAACTAATGTGGCCAACTCTGCTAAATCTTCCATAAATTTGGCTTTTATTCCATATTTTTAATAACTTTCTTCCTTCTTATGCAGAATGCTATGCAGTTCTCGAGGATAAGAGCTTTTTTTTTGTTCCATAAAAATATCTTTTCTCTAATTTGTTAGCTTTTGCTTATGGGTTATAAGAATTTTAAATTCAGCAAGTTAAAAATGTTACTTTAGTCATTTATATATTTGTCTGAAGGCTTTGTAATTCAATAAACTATTGATTTCATAGTATGTGAATATATTTGCAATTAAATTATAGACATTTTAAGCTTCATCTAAAAAATTTTAAGGATTAACCCAGTGTGACATTGGCATAAGATAGTGATACAGGTCAACAGAAAAGAATAGAGAGTTTAGAAACAAATCCCACAATGTTACCAAAAATGTAGTAGAGGAAGGAGAGTCTTCAACAAGTAGTGTAAGAAAATTGAATATCCACATACAAAAAAGGAATCATATTAACTTTGACTCATAACTTGTACCAAATACAAAAATTAACTACATTTACCTACCTATATGTGTTGCAGAAGTTGACGCGGGAACACCAAGCGGCACTCAAGAATGCGGTGAGCACAGGAAGCTTATTACGCCGCTGGTGGGCCCAGGAGAAACCTGCGGGCCCAGGAGAGGTTCACCTCTAAAGACCTGGGCCTGAACAAAGGCAGCAGGGAGTTTTTATACAGAGTAGCTTCCGCATATCTTTTGGTGGGTTTCAGGGAAGGATGACCTCAGTAGGGGGGAGGTCACTTACAGGCAGGGGTCTTATCAGTAAGTAGTCATGGTCCTCCTTGGTATTCATTAGTAAGGGTCATGCTCATTCTTGCTATGGGGGCTGTGTTTGTCCTGTTTTCCCAGTTCATATGTAAGAAAGCAAAATATAAAAATTTTACAAGAAAACATTGGAGAAAAAAAATTGTGACTTTTGGATTAGGTGAACACTTCATAGATATATATATATATATATATATATATATATATATATATATATAAAGTGTGGTTGATTAAAAAAAATTGGTAAATTGTACTGCATCCAAATTCAAAACACTTGCCTTTCAAAAGATACTATTCAGACTACAAGAAGATGACATAGTTGAAGATATTTGCAAAATATATAGCAGATAAAGAACGTCTCTACAACATATAAGGAATCTTTCTAACTCAATAATAAGAAGACAAATAACAAATAAATCGAACAAAGAAATATCCAGAAACAAACTCTAGGTAGCTATTGCCTACCTTCATTTGTCAGTATCCATATCAGCATTTCTGTATTAACTCTCCTGGTTTTAAAGGGACTTTCAATCTCAGTTGAGCCTTTTGTACATAATTGCAGGTTTTAAAAATTTTGTTAGACTGTTCCCACATCTTTCTGATAATCACGATTCTGTTCTCTTGCTTCTTGGGCAGGAGAGGGAGAGAGACCTGTATAGAACAATAGAGACTGAAGTAAGTTTTGAGCTTAGAAATGGACACATCTTTCCTTCTGACAGGTGTATAGTATAGGACTTTGTGTTAATAAAAAAAATGAGCTTAGGTTTGTTTGTTGCTGCTTTGCTAGTCTCAGTGAATACCAGGCTTTTGATTCCTTTCACAATTTGTGTTTACATTGGGGGCTGGTTGACCAATGAATGCTTCTCAATATCTGCTCCATCTTCAGTTTAGGTCTTCCCTTTCCACTATACTGTGAAGGTTTGAATATTGCTGCTTTCTTAGCAGTGGACTGGTTTCTTTTACTCCATGCTTGTTAGCATTGTGGAAGGTAAGGGTGACATTCTCTGATGTCCTAATTAAACCTCAGTCTTTCGTAGATTCTGTTTCTCTGGGTTGGGGAAGATAACTTTTAAAATTCTCTTGCCTATCCTCTCACTACAGTTTTGGGCCCAGCGTATATTTAACTTTCACCCTCAGGGGTAAAAAGTGGTGTTTCTGTTTCCTTTCCCTGCCACTTGGAGTTTTTACCATTACCCTAGGAGCAGCAATTTTTGTTGATCTCCCTCCATTCTGTATATTAAGTGTTCTTCCATAGAAGAGAGAGATAGAGGAAAAATATGTATGTAGAGTTTTGTGCCCCTTCTATAATGGCTATTCTTTTCCTGGTCGACTCCTTAAAAGAATCTCTCTGTATTTTCCTAGTCTTCTGCGTGATTTCTAAAGATTTATAGAGGAAAAACTTGCAAGAGATCATGAACCTCCTCTCCCCTTGACCATATCTCTGGACCTCTAGGTCTTCCAACTCTCCCTCTAGTCCACATTCCTTTTTGCCTACTCATCAACTATTCTGACTGAATTCTTACCAAGTGTCTGGCAGCATCTGCCCAAATAAGCAAGCTCTCATATCCTAGCTCATATATCAGGTTAGTTCTTTATCCTTTAGCCTTATTGTTCTGATAATAGTTGACAATTTTCCAAAATTAATGACAGACACCTAGCTACAGATTCAAGTTCAGAGAACACCAAGTTGGGTAAATACCAATCAAATAAACAACAGCACACACCTAAGTATTTTGTAATCAAATACATGAAAATAAAAGAGAATATTTGAAGTTAAAAGGACATTATACACAACTGTATATCCATTGATAAAAACAACATCTTGAAACCATATTTCACATCTCTTACAAAAGCAAACTCAAAATGTTTTATAGACATAAAACCCCAAATTATAAAATTTCTAGAAGAAAACTTAAGAGAAAATATTTGTGACATCAGATTGAGGTCAGAAAGAATTTTCAGATATACAAAAAACATTAAAGAATTTATAATTTGAATTTCATACAGTTTGAAAATTTTTGGACTATGAAAGTTGCTTTTAAATGCATGAAAGGACAAGCTTGAAATTGAAAGGAACTGTCACATTTCTGACAAAGCTTCTTCTATTTAAAAAATAGAATTCATAAATCTCAATATATGACAATCAGGTTTTGTTTGTTTGTTTGTTTGTTTGTTTTTAGTTCTCTAGATGATTCAAACATAAAGACAAGTTTGGATGCCTCTATTCTCCCACATCCGCTCTCACTTGTTGGAGAAGCCTAACTCCCCTTCTGTCCTAGATTAGCGTTGGCTAGGAAACACAAATCTAAACCTCAGAATCACTCATATTTCTTTAAATTTGTCTGGGGTGGCTTTCTGGTGTTTGCACTGGCAGTCTACAGGCAGCTGGGCTGATACTTCCCTTCTGGTCCTTCTGCTACTTTTTTTTTTTTCCTATTCTTTTTTGGCACCTATAGCTTTAGATGTGGCCCACCAGACAGGCACATCTCTAGAAAAGCAAAGTATAGAATGTAAAACATCTGATATTTACTTTTAAAGATCATTTAATGAAAATGCATCTCAACCTGTCCTTGTGACATCTACATTTATTAAATACTACACCTCCAAGCATGTTTCCAGAGCAACAAGTTCATGCTTCTTTTCATTAGACTTCAGGCAAATCTGCTGAGTTGTTATGAGTTAGTTCTGCTAATAATAATTTTTATCACTTGATTTGTTTCTAAAGAAAATATTCCATTAGAGTGGTGATATTCAGATTTTGGTAGGCATGAAAATCACCTAAGGAAAAAATTTTTTAAATGCAAATTCTTTACCTCTGAGATTGTGTAGATTTAACATTGGGATGAATCCCCCAAATCCACATTTTTAAATAAGTACCTTTCCACTGTTCTAATCCATTGAGGCATTAGAACACTCCTTAAAAATTCTGGGTAATCACATCTGAGTGGAGAAATGCTAGATAGTCAAAATATTAACAAGGCTGTAAAACAATGGTACTTTATTTAAAAAGATGTTTAAAAAATTCTGGGCAAAGTGATCATTTCTGAGAATTCTATGTGTGTATGTCCTGTAGCTGCAACTAGCACAGATAATAGACTTCACAATGAAGTCTTTGTGAGGAAAAATAGAGTTTGCTAAAATATAAGGGTGGAAAAAATCTAGCTTTGCAAATGTACCTCCCTTTCACTGACTACACACACACACACACACACACACACACACACACACACACATGAATTATATATATATATATATATTATACATATATATGACAAATTTTGTGAAATAATTCATTGGAGGGGTCATTATGAATTAAGTATGAAAACACTGGTCAACAAATGTTTACAAAATTCATACAGTGCACTGCTGACGTTAGCTTACTTCAGCAGCCGCCTGGCAGTAGTATTGTGTTGCATCAGAAAATGATGCAGTGAACTCTGGATGATGTGTGCATGATGGTATTATGCAATGCGATGCAATATTACATCATTCTAGGCTGATTTAGAATGTTGTTGCAGTCCTACTGGATAAACTTACACGGTGAAACATATAAAATGAATTATATGAAATATCTTCAAAATGAGAGCTAATAAAAAATTTTCAGGGTTAAATTCATATTTAGCACAACAAGTTACTACAGATTAGGGCCTTTTTAAGTCAGTAAGGATCTCAAGTTGACCAGTGTAACAGTCATTAATATTCTGACCACAGTTGCAATTCATTTGGTAAATGCAAGACTCTTTGAAGCATGGAGCACCTAATGTAATTGCATTCCAAAGAATGTGGCAGTGGATCCCTGTGTGGCCTTATGAATCTCTCCCTTGAAGCACTGGCTAGAAACCTCAATATGTAGACCTGAAGTGGAGCTGCTTCAGTTTCCATTCTTCTTCCCATCCCATTTTCTAAGAGAATACTGAGTTTTAATCATAATCATAAAGGAAAGAATATTTTTCTGCCTTTTTATTGTATGCTCTTGAGGGACTATGATAATATTCTGACTGTTGGATATTATATAATTTGTAAAAAAACAAATTTTATATAATATTATATTAATTGTTAAAAAACAATTTAATTTCTCATACGTATGTAGCAACTATTAGGAAACCAGCATGGGGAAATGTGAAGGCAATTTGGTTATCATCACAGTATTATATTGCTTTTTGCTTTTTTCCTTAAATGTTGGTCCTTTTTTAGTGAGTGATCTTGAGATACATTGTCACTATATGTATCCAAAAAAATACACTCCCCATCAAATGCATTTTCTTGTTAAGCTCATTTGCAATTTAGTTTTTGCTAAGTACAATTGGGAATGACATTGTGGATCATATAATAGAAGAAAAATTAAATGTGCTGAAAAGCTGTCTGGTGCCTTTTCAAGGAAAGCTAGGTTCATTGTCATGCATGAGCCTACTGGCTGACTTCTTATGGAAGAAACAGGACTGTGGTTCTAGAAAATAGTATTGTGAGTTTTAGGAGCTCAAGTGACATGGTTGCCACTCCTCAGGCATTTCATCCTTTGCCTTTGTTAAATTGCATTTCTCACTAGAGATAACACTTGGAACAAGCCAGAGAAAAGTAGGTCCTGCTGCCACTTAATTTGAGGAAATTGATTAAGATAAATTTGAGATTGTGCCCATCTTAGAGAAAAATGAAATAATTCATTATGAAAAGAACAGACTGCCACTATTCTGATAGGGAGCAATTTAATGAGCAAATTTATGAGCTGTTGAAGTCAACTTCCTGGCAATTGCATTTTGCTTAGTGGTTCCTAAAGATAAAAATTACTCCACATTAGGAGGTGAGCAGATAATGACATAAAAACAGTTGGAAAATACAAAACACTTTTAAAAGAAAATTAATATTGTTGAAATTTTGATGCTTGTGCTTCCGGTCCATTTTCTACTCTTAAATTATAAGCATTTCCCAATGCTATTAAAATTTTTTCATAAAAAATTATTTGTATAATGCTAACTTTATGCACGATAATTTCCTTAATCATTCTCTTATAATTGGATATTATATTTAACTATAATACTCTTTTGCTTTTTTTTTTAAAGATTTATTTATTTATGCAACAAGCTGGGGTGCAGGCCAGAGGCGTGGGACTGTGAGAGGGTTCAGCAGAGAGAGTGGGGAGCAGAACAGGCAGATCTACGGAAACACACTGCTGAGGGGAGCAGTGGGCAAGTCAGGAGAGGTCTGCTGCTGCACCATGTGGGAATCTCCCCTGCCGGGCATCTACGAGCTCCAGCTGTCTACAGCTCCACAGCGCTGCACTTAACCTGTTGCGCCACCAGGGGTCCCTAACTATAATACCCTTATAATCTTGATCCATGATAGAAATACTGTAGAAGATCCCATATTTTCAACAAGTAAATTAAAAAATAGATGGTAGATTCTGAACCTCCCTATTTATAGTAACTAACACAATTACTGTGAAAAATTAAAATGTTAAATAGGATTGTAAATCTTTAATTATGGGTTACTTTGGAAATGTCTTTTAGTCTGCCCCCATTTCAGATTTCAGGTGCCAGATACAATGGAGGATCCAGGCCACCTGCAGTTCTGTCCAACTTGACTGTAAATCTGGAATTCCTATAAATCCCCATTTAGATTTGATAATTTGCTGGAATGTCTCACAGAATTTAGGAAAATTCTATACTTACTATTACAGTTGATTATGAATAATAAAAATAATAGCCAGGTGAGGCGATACAGAAAGTAAGACCCAAAAGTGTACTGAAAGCAGAAGCCTCTGTTTCCATGGAACTGAGACTCACCACCTCACAACAGTTCTCCAAATTCCATCATTTAGGGATTTTAATGGAGTTTTCACCATGGAGTAAGTATTGACTAAGTGCAGCCCCTCTCAACACCTTTCAGATTGGTTTTAATTGAGAAAGCAGTGTGTTATGCCTTACAGCTATGGAGAGTATCTCTTTAGGACTTGCCTGCAATCTGCTTTCCCATAACCATTTTGTCTGCTAGAGGCTGCAGTCCCTGCTTTGCTGCATTTCAAGCAGACCTCTTAATAGCAACACTTTTCTCTGACTCCAGATATACCCCACAACAGGGCTCCTGTATCTGCCTTTGTCCCACACTCTGTTCCACTTTCATTTCCACGCTAGGCTCCTATAAACTCTACCCAACCACAGCATCCGGGGCCTTGATTATACAGGAAGGGAGAAGGAAACACATGAAAAGGAACATACAAGAACAACTTCTGTTCCAAATTGCAAACAGCATTTGCCATAATAATATTATTAATAAAAACATTAAAACTTAATAATTATAGAGAGCTTACAAAGTATCAGGGATTGCACTAATCAGTTTATACGAGTTATTTAAATTAACTCTTACAGTATTCCTATCAGTTCTCTTCATTTTACAGATAGGGAAAACTAAGTAACAGTATATTGAGATAGTAGGTGGAAGAAACAGGATTTACACCCAGTCAATCTGACTCTAATGCCAAGGCCACCAATGGGAAATGGAGAGAAATGAATTGAGAGAGATTTCCTGAGGCAAGATTCATAAATTCTCTTGGCAAGACACAACTTAAGTTTGAGGACAGCATGGGAGGGGGCAGTCCAAGTCAAGAAAATACTGAGTATCCGTATTCCCAGAATCAATGACTTCTCTCAGTTTAATATCTTTTACACATGTCAGTTTCTGTACTTGAAATACCCTTTCCTTATTATTCATTTGATTTATTCCTATTCATCCTACAAAGCTAAAATATAGCTTACCTTGCTTTGAAACATTCTGTGTGTGCAATGCTCTTGCTTTATTCCCTACTCACTTTGTGCTATTTTGGTCAAAGGTCCTGGTAGATTGATAATAAAAATTGACCCCAATTTTGCATCTATGTATCCATGTACTTTGCCATGCAACTTTGTAGTTGTATTGTCAGGAGGAAATATCCATTTCTCCTGATTCTTGCATATGGGCTGGTCTTGTGACTTTCTCTCACCAGTAGAACATGGTGGGAGTGATAGTGTACCTAGTTCCAATCTAGATCTCCAGGAATCTTGTGACGTCTGGTGTTTTGCAACCCTGTTTCTCTCGTGATAACAAGGTTGGAATGTCCTGCTGCAGGGTGGGGAAGCACCTGGAGGACTGCTGAGCCAACCTGCCCCCCTCCAGAAGGGAGCCCTTGGTCAATCTACCTGCTAATTGTGGATGCACGGGGGAACCCAGAGAAAACTGTCAAGCTTGTCCCAAACCTGCCTAATCAATCTATAAACCCATGAGTAACAAAAAATGATCGCTGTTTGAAACTGCCAAGTTCTGGGATGATCTATTGCACAGCAATTACTGACAGATACAGAAATTGGTGTCCACAGTAAAATCCTAATTTAATGGTACTGGTTTTGTCTCTGAGTGGTGCTAGAAAAATGATGGGCAAACTGTAACCTGAGGCTGGAAAAATGTTGAGTAAATTTTTAGGGGAGGTTGGAAAAATAGCAACCCATGTTAAATAATAATGAAATGACTTGTGAACTATTCTGTGGTATGATAGATGGTATCTGTTCCTAATGAACATCCACCTCCCTATGGATTTGGCTCAGAAGCCTCTAGGAACAGTGCTGAATATCAGTTATTTACTGTCTTATGAGTATCATAAGGTACACAAAGAAGAGAATAAACTAAAAAGGAACTGGTCAAATTGTAAAATAGGAAGTTTGGAAAATAAAAATATTTCTCATCTGTAGCTTACTAAACCAGTAAGAGATAATATGGACTATGCTGGAATGACATGACATAGAAGCAAAGATGGACATGAAAACAGGGAGAAATATATAGAGTCTAGGAAAATACATTCTGATTAATTAAATAAAAAGCATAACTAGTGGTGATAAATTAACATACAAGGAATCCAGAAAATTCTGAGATATCTTTTAAAATAGCATATGTACTTATTTATTAGGCTACAAATTTCTTTTCTCCCTATAATTGTCACCCTTCTCTCCTTCGCCCTCATTTGCTCTCACTTTATTCTGCTTACTCCATTTCTCTCTCTCAATAGCAACATAGCAATTTAAATATTCTGACCCTTATAACATTTTCCAAGCCATCTCTTTTAGGTAAAAGATTTTGCATGATGAGTTTTAAACATAATTATGATAACTGAATAGCTAGTAATTGTATTACTGAATACACTGATAGAAGAAATTATAACTTAATGCCCAGATAATATGATAGTAGGTAAACACCTTTTAAACTGGAAACAAAGGCAAAGCAATTTATCTGGTCCTAGGTATTAACTGGAAATTCCTTAAAATAGAATACTGTGGCTTTCTTCCTTTTAAAATTTGTTTGGTAAGCAAAAGAGTTTTGGCACACTTTTTTTTTTTTCTTTTAACCATTTCTGGAACTGGGTATAGCTTGAAATGTAGTCTTTTGGGCTTCTTTCTACAAGTCAGAGGGTGAGAATATTTATGTTTGCCAAAATTGAAAGACCAGAATTTTAAAAAAGCACATGTTGCAATATTCTGTCCTCATTGACAGAATAGGCTCAGCTCTTTCTTGGTCAGATGTGGTCAAATGCAGACCTCCTTCTGAGTCACTTCCAGAAAAAGGTATTTGCAGTGTCTACATGTTTTTAGTGACCTAATGATAATAATAGTAACAAAATAAATCAATACTTTTCTGAGTAATTCTTGGAACAGTCTCCTGCTGCACAAAATCGGTAAAAGATATGATATTTGGGTTCATTATAGCTCACAAGTGTGGTGTAATGAGCAAGGATAAAAGTATCCTAAAAAGCATCAGCAAAAGAAGAAGCAACGGACTATATAAATAAATCTTTCATTTCATCCCCGTCATGGCTAAAAGTTCTCCAAAACTAGCATCCGGTCCTGACTCCCGTGGAAGTTGTGAATGTGTTGGGTTCAGGTGTAGAAGTAAGCAGGCAGAATCAGAAATTGAGCCTGTGGGTCACTTACGAGAAATAATGAGGAATATCTATGACTCCTGAGAGTATATGAGTATCAAGAGGTCACACGCACTTGGTTATGAAGGCCTTTGGGGAAATATAGAACTATGATAGGATACCTGAATTTAGGACTTCTTCTGGCATAATGGAATGACTATCAAATTAACTCTCCTCACAATACAAACTATAAAAACTGGGTGAAACGACAGTTTTAAGGCACAGGGAAGCAACCAACTCAGTTAGGACTTGAGGGAACCAGGAACTCTGAGAGATATAAGGTACATTAGGTAGAGTGCATATTTGCTTTCACATCTGCCCTTGATTCATGTGCCAACTTATAGATCAGTAGCCTAGTAGGCAGAGAGTGCCTGGGGGTTTGACATTCTCATTAACCTGTGGGAAAAAATGTTAGAGGTGGAGGCTGCCAAAATAGCAAGGAATTGAGGACTCAAAGTTTTGGAAAGGAGGGAATCTTGGAGTAATGAGCCTGAAATTCTGTGTGAAATTCTCGCTTAAGACATCCATGAATCCCTAGCTGTGCTTATATGTATTAAAGTAAGACAAATCCCTGAAAAAATAAAAGTGGACAACAGCAATTAGGAAGTGAAAAGAGCTGAGCAGAGATTTTGGCAGTCATTTAACACTGAGTAGACTGAGGTTGGGGTTCAGGACCTAATAAGGTAGAGAAAGCCTAGGGAATACACTCCTGCTTTCAGCTGAAACTCCAGTAGGGTGAATGCACTAAGGACTGGAGCTAGTCAGAGCATTAAAGGCAATCCTGAAATAGACAATATCCCCATTATCTATTACTGCAAACCATTCCAAAGTTAGAGACTTAAGAAAAAAGAACATTATTATCTTTCATAATTCTAGATATTGATAGACTCTTCTGGGTGACTTGTTTGGTGTCTTTCATGTGAAGCCAGACAGTGTTTGAAGTTGGAATCCTCTGAAAGCTTTTTCACTCAAGTATCTAGAGGTTGAGAGGTCTGAAATGGCTGGACTCAGCTGTGGTTCAGCATTTATATTTATAGGCATCCTCTCTACATGATGAGTTTAGACTTCCTTACAGTATGGAAGTCTCAGTGTAGTCAGATTTCTTACACAGTGACTGGTTTCCCCAACAATGGAGCATCTCAAGAGATAGGATAGAGTTGCAGTCCCTTAAGACTGAGGTCCCCAAATAGCACAGCATCAATCCTGCTATATTATTCGGTCAAACCAGTTCCAGGGCCCATCCAACTGTATAAAGGAGGAAACCTCAACCCCTCAACTCAATGGGAAAAGCGTCAAAGAATTTTATGCCATATTTATTATGCCAAAAAACTAGCTTTAACAAAGTTTTAAGCCCAGCCTTGACTAGATAATACTGATCTTCACACACTCTATTTACCTATCAGAAAAACTAAATCTTACCAGGAGAAAGTCATCTGAAGACCTAAATCATCTAGATCTACATTCATCTAGAGATACTACAAGTTGTTCATGCACAATATTTAACATTCAAAAAGAAATTAGTAGAAATGCCAAGAAATCGGACCAGACTACAAAACAAAAGGAACCACAAACAATAGAAATAGGTCCAGACATTAGAGCTATGATACAGGGAATTTAAAGTAACTATGATTAATATGATGAAGAATTTTTTTTAAAGGTGGAGAGTTTGGCAGAAAACTGCTATCTATAAAGAACAATAGAGCCAAATAGAAATTCTAAAGCTTAAACATTTAATACCAGATACTACAAATTCATTGAATTAAACATGGAATAAGAATATTCATTAAATTGAAATATAGATTAGTAGAAAATATCCAGGTCTAAATACATAAGAAAATGACTGAAAATATGAAATAAGTGTAAGAAATATTATAGATCATTAAAATGACTACCATATGCAATTGGAATTCCAGGAAAAGAAGAGATGAAAGGGAATGAAAGAATTTATTAGAAAGAATACTGTCTGGGAATTTTCTCTAAATTGGAAAACATCAAGTTTACAAAGTCTAGAAATGCTGTATATCCCACAGGATTAACATAGAGAAGACAACATCTAAATACAATGTATTTATGACATTAAAACAAAATACAAACATAAAAATATTTTAAAGTAATCACAAAAAAGACATCCTTCTTTAAAACAAGATTGACAGTTCACTTTTCAACAGAAATGTTGAACACCAGAACTCAGTAGGATGATTAATACCTCTAAAATGTTGGAAGAAAATGACTTAGTTTAAAATGCTATATACAGTGAAGATATCCACATTAAAAAAAAGTAACATAATGGCAGATTTGGACAAACAAATAAAATGAAAGAATTCATCTCAGAAAGTGCACTAAAATAACTATTAAAAGAAAATTTAATGCAAAGGAAAATATGATCTCATATGGGAACAAGATAATTCAAGAAGGGATGAAGATGACTATTGATGGGAGGTTGTGGGGAAAGATAAGTAAACATTAACAATTAAGAAAAATAATTTAAAAATATTTGTAGTTTGAAATATACAGAAACTTAAAATACAAGAAAACAAAAATATAGAAGACAATAGGGAATAACAGAGTTAAAATACTGTAAGATTGTATTGTCCGGAAAGCAGTGAAACAACTAGGGAGATTGTCATAAATGAAGGTGTCCAAGATATCTTAAAATTTAAGACATCTGAAAATGTCTATGATAGTCACTAAAATCACCACTAAATGGAGAAAACAGAAAAACAGTCTTGTTTTCTCAAGACACTTGACTTATTCAAAAAAGGTAAGGGCAAAAATAACAAAACATGTAATAAGTAGAAAATAGACAGTAGACTAAGTACATGTAAATGAGTCAAACACTTCAATTAAAAGAATGAGATTACTAGAGTGTATATACAGAAAAACAAAAGTCAACTATATTCTCCTTACAAGGTGCAAGCTTTAAATATAAATAACTAAGTGAAAATATGAAAAAAGTATAACATGCAACATTAACTAAAAGAAGGTTGATATAACTATTCCAATACAAGACAAGGTAAACTTTAAAGTAATAACATTACTAAAGATAAGGAGATATTCAGTCATAAGGAAATAGGTACATATTATATATATTTTTTAAATCTAAGAAATAGAAAAAAATTAACAAATCCAAAATCACAGCAATTCAATTGCCATAGTGATAAACAAAACAAGCAGATAAAAAGAAAGAAAGGAGGGGG
>PVIJ01004287.1:25370-120272 GCA_004024925.1 Scalopus aquaticus
TTAGGATATTAAGTCACATGCTTCTAAAACACACGGGTCAAAAAGAAATTACAATAAAAAGTATTTCTAACTGATTAACAATGAGATTATGATATATCAAGATGTGAAGATGTAGTCAGAACCAAAAAAGTACATCCTTAAATGTTTTAAAGACAAAGGCATACTGAAAAACAATCATCTAAGCAAATATTTCAGGGTGAAATAGAGGAACAAACAAAAATGAGAAGAAGTAAATAAGAAGAAAAAGATGAAAAATCAATTAAATGATAAACAAACATATAGTAGAAATAATTACCAAGGTTAAAAATTGCTTCTTTGAAACATTAATAAAATAGATTACCCCCTAGCAAGACTGATCGAAAGAAAACACAAACTTTCAACAGCAGAAACAAAAGGGGGGATATCAGTACAGATCCTAAGACATTCAAAAATAATGAAAGAATATTATGATAACTTTGGGCTGATAAATTTCATAATATGAATAAAATGCACACATTCCTTCATAAAAAGAAATAGAAAATCTGGATATCCCTGTAACTAAAAAAGAAAATTGCAGAGCCAGCGGTTTCCCAGCAAATTCTACCTGCATTGAAGATAATTAGCATTATTGTCACCCAAGCACGTCAAATAAGCCCAATGCTCTGTTAAATGCTATGAAAAGGGAAGGGGTAGGGAAGTAAAAAGGGGGGGGTGGGGTGAGCAAAATGGACTATGATGGAGGATCATGGGTGATTTGGTGGTGGAGAACTATGAATTGGATATCTACTGTTGTGTAATAGAACATACCACACAGAAACAAAAACAAACAAATAAAAAAGGATTCAGCATTCCAGGAAGGGAAAAGGAGAACAAAAGGCTCATCTTGAGTGAACATGGTATGTTAAGGTCAGGGTGAGTGGCTTAGTAGATGCATAGATGCATGCATAGATGCATGAGGCACAGGTTAGCACGGGAAGGTGATCAGTGAGTCAGGCTGTCTTATTTCCTTCACTGGTATTCTCTTGACTCCTCTAAGTTCATTGCTTTTTTTCCTCTACACCAGTTGGAGGTTAAAAAGCAGCTCTTAAATACTCTTGGCTGGAAGCAGAGGTCTAGGGAGCAATAAAGGGAAGAGTATGGGGTGAGGGTGGAACCATTCTAGGAAGTGGAGAAGAGAAAGGTGGAATTTGCCACTGTCTTAGACTTATGATCCTACAGCTCCAGTGATGACAAACGCACTTTGGTATTAACCCAGAATCCAAGCACCCTCCACTCCTATGTGTTCCAAATCCTGCAACCTGGCTTCTGGATTGGTTTTTCCTATTGGCTCTTGATCTTTTTCCTGCCCAGTCCTCTGAAAATTAGGGCACAATATGTAATGGTCAGGCTGAAATGAACCTATTATTAGATGAATCACTAGGATGACAAACATTAAGACTCCCAAATTGGAGCAGAGCATCTATAGCTTATTCTAAAGTCACAGTAGGGCAATCAGTTGTGCTGGGAAAACCAGACCAATATAGTCATTAGAAGAGAAAACAAGGTAGCATATAATCAAGCTATCATTATCAATATAAACATCTAGTCACATGGCACAAATTCACAAAGGAGAACTATAAAGCCTTCTAAAGTTCGGAGAGGCCTCAAATAAGTGATGTCCACTCAGGAACGAACAGAGCATAAACACTTTTGTTTTCAAAGTTAGAAAATCCTAGGGAGGGGCCTCCCTCGTGGCACAACGGGTTAAATCACAGCTCTGTGAAGCTATCCAGAGCCACTGCTGCATGAGTTCGATACTTGGCCAGGGAGCTTCTCACATGGTGCAGCAGACCTTTCCTGCCTCGCCCACTGCTTCCCTCAGCAGTGTATCTCAGTCACTCCACCTGTTCTGCTTCCCACTCTGTCTCTGGTGAATCCTCTCACCACCCCACACCTCTGCCCTACACCCCAATTTTTGTATGTATAAATAAATAAATCTTAAAAAAAATCCTAGGGAAAAAGACTGGGAGAGGAAAATATTAGCTACGTCACTTACACTATATCCATAGAAGCCCAAACAACAAATCAATGTAGTTGATAAAACATTAGTTAAAAGGAAACATCAAGTTTCCTGCTTAATCATTTTGTTATTTTTGTTTGACAAAGTGTTGTTGAAGAATCTCTTGTCTTCAGAAACTTGGAGCTCAACAGTCATTCAAAGGGGTTTGTTTCAGATAAATAGCTTGAATGTCCCAAAAGTAAGCCTAGAAGTAGTGCCAAAGACCTTGAATGCTCTCTGTGATATTTCCCTTGATTAATTGGCGTCAGCCAGATATTTGTTGTGTTTTTGTCTAGGGTTATTTTGGATGGTATTCTACTGGTCATATATCAAAACTTTCTAGTGGGATACTACTAAGTCCTTACTAGTATTTCCTCAAATGCCTTCTGTTTGACATCATTTTCTCTTCCTCTCAAAGATGAAGTCAACAAGACAGCTGAGAATGTCAGGAATATTGTGTATAGTTGAGTAGCAAATGCTTGGACACTTTCTGACTAGTTGGCACTAAGCTCTGGACCAAAGTAGTCTGTTTATCTGACTGAAAGCATTTCGTTTACCTGACAAGAGTTTATTGATTTAAGAAAAATAGGGTCATGGAAGCCATCTGTAGTATTTGATAGCAAAACACTTGTAAAAGATCTTTGTTGGTCATTTTGGAAATTTTGACTTTCATTCACTGGTCAAGTGTTTATTGAGAGCTTACTATATTTGGATATGATGTGCTTTGTGGGAATATTTAAGGCAATATTTTCTAAATCAAACATCAAGATGCTAATAGATGTTCCTTTGACAAAACGGTTTCTGGACAAAATTGTTTACAATATATACTCTCCTTCTTGAGTCATAGAGTATATTAGAATAGTAAAGTTTCAGTAAGTCTTGAAGCAAAGAAATCTGCTTAATTTTTCTTAGATTACCCCAGTATTTTCTTTTCTTGAATTATTTTTGATCATGGAACCCCTTATTTTGGAACATCCTTTAAATCTCAGCAGATATTTGGTTTCCCTATCGTCCTGTTATAAGTGAAACCATTCGATATTTTTCTCTTTCTTTCTGGCTTGTTTCGCTGAGTATGATCTCCTCTAATTCCATCCATGTCGCTGCAAATTGCATGTGTTTATCTTCTTTGAATGCTGAATAGTATTCCATTGTGGATATGTACCACATCTTCTTGATCCAATCATCTATTTTTGGACATCTGGGTTGCTTCCATACCTTTGCTATTGTGAACAGTGCCGCAATGAACATACGAGTGCATGTATCCTTTCGGATTAGTGTTTTTGTGTCCTTTGGGTAGATTCCCAAAAGTGGTATTGCTGGGTCGTATGGAAGCTTGTTTGAGGAATTGCCATACAGCTTTCCATAGTGGTTGGACCAGTTCGCATTCCCACCAGCAGTGTAGAAGAGTTCCTTTTTCTCCACATCCTTTCCAGCATTTGTTGTTGCCTATATTTTTAATGTGTGCCATCCTCACAGGTGTGAGGTGGTATCTCATAGTGGTTTTGATTTGCATTTCCTTGATTGTAAGTGATGTTGAGCATTTTTTCATGTATCTATTGGCCAAATAGGAGAGAGACACTTGGGGGAGTAGGAAGAGGGGGAGGACAAGGGCACAAAATGGAGTAGAAAAGGACACAAGGGACCACGGAGATGGATCACGGGTGAATTGGTGGTGGGTTACCCAGGGGGAATACAAAATATAAAAGATATAAATAACAATAAAATATGTATATAAAAAAAATCTCAGCAGATAGTGGGGAATCTGGGAAAAAGGTACTGAATTTACCCTCTGTGTACCCCCAGATTTATTGGGGTAGTAGAAGATGAAGAACATTCATGATCCATCACACATTAGACAACTGTTTTTATGAAAATTTTTTTTATGAAAAAATTAGTAAGACATGGTAATGGCACAAAAAGATCCAGAAAAACCTTTAGTGAAACTGTATTTTTCCCTAATTTTTTCTTGTTGTCTTCTTGTTTTAATTTTAGTCACTTTTCTTGGGCATTCAGCATACAGGGGTACTAGTTTCTTTTTCTAGAATTCTCTTATTGGTACTGCTCCTTCACTTTCTGCATTTCTTATATGATTTTAATTCAGTACATACAGCCTATGTTAAAAAGAAGTTTGGCTTTACCTTTTCATTCATGATACTTGACCAAACTTCATTAAGTTAAAAGGTGACTAATGAATATGAAAGACATAATTTTGGAGATATATTCCCAATGTTTTTAGTGTGTGTAGCCAGAAATATGTCTTGCTATGAAGAAAGATAATTGACACATGTACAAAACCTGGTGAGTTATTCTGAGTAAAGGGATCATTAAAATCCTAGGAGTGTGGGTCAAACGGTCTGGTGAATAAGACAGCACATCTGGGAGCATGGATAACATTTAATGGAGAAGAAAGTCTGAGCTGAGAAGAGCTTTGATGGCTCTCAGAACTGTGAAAGTTAAAGAAATTTATGGGAACAAAAATGGCTCAGTTTAGTATTGTTTCCAACTTTGGACTTAAAAATCAGCTCTAGGAAAGCATCTGCTTATAAGAAAATTCTCTTCCTGTGAATGTTCAAGTGTCTCTAGACATGATGGATGGGTGCAGTGATCTTGTCTTTTAATGGTGTTCAAACTGAAATAGAGCTGTACTGATCAAATGTTTTGAAACTGTAAAACAAAGCAAAACAAAACAAAAACCCTTGTTAATTTATATAATGTGGTAGGCTAGAAAAATTGTATTCAATACATGTTATCTCATTTGGTTGGAGATATAATTAAAGATATATTTCCTTGAAGCTGGTTTCTCATTCATCTTTCATTTTGGGCCTACAGATGGTTAGTTTTCTGGGATCCTAGGTCTGGAGGGTCAGATAGACTGTAAATATATACTTTCAATACAGTGCTATAGTAGACATTTGCACATGGTATGGTGGGAGCACAGCTATGGTTGTTTTGGAGTTCCCTCCCCTAGATTTTGGGAAAAGAAAGACAGCTTTGGATATTTAGAAATGGTTCTTTAGTGATGTTGAAGCTAAGTCTTAACAGAAAAGTAGCTCCAGGTTTCAGGAGTGATAAGATTGGGAAAGATACTATAAGAAAAGAAGTATCATGGGCTAAAACACAGAAGCAGGACATCTAGTTGTCCTACAAGGCTGTAAATAAATGTAAGGATATCTTGGATCAGAAGCAGATTAATTTTCTAATCCTGCCATAACAAATTACTACAAATGTAGTCGCTTAAAACAAGACAAATTTATTATCTTACATTTTTGAGGGTCAGTCTGACAGGATACTCACTGAGCTGAAATCCAGGGCTAGTAGGGTTAATTCCTTTCTGGAGGCTCTGGAAGACAATCTGTGTGTTTTGCTGTCTAGCCTCTAGAAACTGCCCTCACTTCTTAGATAGTGGCCCATTTCTCTGATATTCAAAGCCAGGAATGTAGCATCTCAGTGACCCTGCACATCTCTTTCTCTGACCAAAGCTAAGAAGATTCCCCACTTTTAATACTTTGTGTGATTAGATTGGTCTGATCCAGATAATCCAGGATAATATCCCTATTTCAATATATGTAATATTAGTCACATCTGTAAGATCCCTGGTGTCATATGAGATAACAGAGTTTGGGGGTAGTCTGTAGGTATCTTTGGGTGAGTTAGGGTCATCATTTGCCTACCCTGCCAGGATGACTCTGATGAGTTAGGTAACACATCCTTGATGGAATACTCTATGTGCTATGCAATGGAACTATCAATAGCTTTTTATTTCTCTTTTCTAGTTTGGTTTTACTCCCTTGCCAGTGCTCTGCTATTTGGAGGCAGAAGCTCATTTTTAGTCTCTGTGGCACACTTACAAAGAGAGTGATTGATAACTGATGGTCACTATTTACCTTCAATCATTCCACTGATCTCAGGCAACTTAACCCTGATAAACAATAATTAAAAAAACTATTTGTGTCCTCTTCACTGAGTAGATGAAGATATACACCAAGGTAAAAGGGACTTTGACTCCCTGTAGATTCTTCTAAGCCTTTGTTTCTGCCAGAGATTACTATCCTTTCATTTATATTTGATTTCCAGTGAAGTGCACATGAAAAAGGTATGACAGATTCTACACATATTCCCAAGTGACTTAATTATATGAATTTATAAAGGTGAAATTGGTCTCAAGCCAGATCTTTAAATTATCTTCCTCTGTGTCTTACAGACGTCTTTGTGAAAGACCAGTATTTCTCAAGGTTTTGCCCTCTTTCCATACTGTTCCCATGCTCATTCTTGCTCAGTAACATCTGTCATTGAAATAAGTGATTCTTAATGGAATATATACTACAGTTTAAAAATAGCTGATTTAGTCAATTTTCATAATTTTATGAACTAGGAAGCAGATACTCAGGTAGGATAAGTGTGACTTGACCAACCTCACATAGCCTAACTGAAAGTCCAAAATGTGACCCCAATACCAATTGTCTACACTGAGAGAAACAAAAATCTGCAACCCCAAAATAAGTTTTTGGCAAAAATTTGATTTCATAGGAGGGTCTCTGAAGCTTGGTATGATGTTTCTTTTGAAAAAGTATATTTATAAGTAAGGGCTTGTACTGGGGAAATCTAATCTCCTTACTTCCTTTCAATAGAGAAGGGAGAACCTAATCTGCATATCTTTTGTCTATTGTGCCTTCCCTGGTAACCTCTGTACCTTTTCTCCCCCTACAAAGTCCTTCTGATTTAGCTAAGCTGTTTAACATGGCATCTGAAGCCATTTGGGCAAGTTATTCAGTCATGTTGGGTTTCTCCCATGTACAGAAGAGATAAACATGTTTTCATTAAACTTCTTTTTGACTTTTTCTTTTATCAACCTGTCTGATGCTTGTTTGATGATCTGATAGCCTAGTAGAACCCAGAGGATAGAGAATGGTTCCTTTGTATCCTAACATCACTTTTATGCTTTACTTCACTTTGATTTAATTTCAATTTAATCTCAAGCATCCCAATTATTCCTTTGTTAAAATGATTTTTGCATTTCAGTCTCTTGGTTTTAGTTTTAGTGGTTTTTTTGTTTGTTTGCTTTTTGCCTTAGTGTTATACATTAGAGGATTTACTATCTAACTGAAAAGTAACATTCAAGAGCCAAACACTGATATGCACTCTCTTTCTATACTTCATATCATCTCTTTTTTGACAAAGAGAGAGAGATTAGTTTTATTGGCTCATCTTTCTTTCTTGTAAGACTCAGTTTGTTAACTTCCTCTCCACTTCTAGTTCTCTTTCTTTTAATATTCCACTCTACACGCCTCCTTGCTCCCTCCTGGGCCTAAGACTAACAAAGGGCAGACACAAATAGCTGCAGCAGTGGATGCTGACTTAATTGCTTGACCGTTTTTTTACATGGGTCTTCTCTGAGTCTCTCCTCCAGATGCTTACCTAATTTTCCTCCTTCTTACTCTATTTTTTCCCTTCTGAAGAAGATTTACTCAGTTCCATTCACATCACAGTTTTCTGTCAGTACTGGCAGGGAGTTAGCTTCCTAAAAAAGATGACTATATTGAGCACTTCTATAGCACCTTCCTCCTCAGCAATTGAAAACCTTCCATCAGGAAGAGATTTGCCATCTTTTTTTACACTGCTGATGAGAAATGGAGGCAGGAAGTAAGATGAAGATGACACTAGAAGATGGGAAAAAGATACATTATCAGTTACACTTTGTAGGTGGAGTAACCAAAGTACAAAGTACCAACTACTTTCATTTATCATTTGGGTTCTAAGTGGAAGTCAAATGTGGGAGCATTGATCAGCAGATTGACTAGCCAAGAAATCAATCCAATCCTCAAGTGAAGATATCTAAAATCGAGAGATCTATACAGCGTGCAGAAGAGAGTGGCTTAAAACTTAGGCAAGATCAGCTTCTACAGAACATAGCATGGCAGCATAATAAAAGATACTGACTGTAGCTATAATATCCTGGGTTTGGACCCTATTTTATCCCTTCTTCATTAATCATCATGAGTCTCCATTTTCTCATCAGTGAAGAGAAAGACAAATATACATTTTAGGCTTGTTTTCAGTTTTAAGAGATGAAAAGGCCAATGTAAAAGATCAAATTTAGAGCAAGAGATTTAATGTAGAAGAGAGGGGATAATTTAAAAGTTAGTTCCCTCTCTAATAAAACCTTGCAAGGGACCAGTGGAAGGACAAGCCTCAATTAGAAAGAAGGGCCCTCTTCTACAGTGGCAGGAGGCAAGTGGCTGCATAGGGCATGCGTTTGAATTGTGGTAGAAAGTTAAGGCTGTTCCTTCCATGGGTCTCTTTCTTCTCTATGATGTAGGAATTAATGTTGCCTTCTTTGAGCAATGGGAAGGAAGTTGGAGGATTGAAGACAGAAAAGAAAGTTTGGTAGTCTTATTGTGGGGAAAAGGAGACAGAACAGGTAAGACCCAGTGGGATTTCTTGGTAGTGCTTCCTGTTGAGAATGCTGACCATGAACATGTAATGATAGTGCTCTGCCCTGTTGCATTTTATGTGGTGATGCTCAGCAACCTGTGATAGTTGAATTCACTGAGAAAGGTAAAAAAGGTGTGATGCAAGGGCAGTGGTTCAAGGGAATTGAGAGAGTTGCTAGGAGAGTGACTGAAGCAACCAAATTATAAATATAAGTAGAAAAGATAAGAAAGTGAAGACAAGAAAGTAAGGAGGGAAGACACTGATATGTGGGGAATTATGAGTCATCAAATTAATTCAAAGAGATGCTTTAATGTAAATAACTCAATGAGTTACTTGAAAGAATTGTGAGGTACCTGAGTTCTTGATTTTGAAGAACTCAAAATCAAGACCAGGTGTTATCACCTGGTCTCCAGGTGATAACAAGTTCCAGAGAATGACAAGGAAAACACAAGACAAAATTTTAGAGCGAAGAAGCAGTAGACTAATGGTGAAGAGTTCAAAGAACAAAGCATCCAGGATGTAGGATATTAATATAAAAGTTGAAGTCATGTGGATGTTGTAATTAAGCCCTGTGAATAGAGATTAAGATATATAGATGATAGTGACAATGAGAACATGTGTTGTGGAGCAGGGGGTTTTACAAGAGGGTGCAGAAGCGATGGTGTAAAATGACGAGGGCTGTTCCTACCTCCAGACTGAGCAAACTGTCCTTAACAGAAATGTATAGAAAGTTACATCTTCAAGAACCAGCATTGGGGGAGGATAAGGGCACAAAATGGAAAAGAGGAGAATACAGGGGACCATGGAGATGGATCACGGGTGAATTGGTGGTGGGCTGCCCAAGGGGAATACAAAATGTAAAAGACATAAATAACAATTAAAAATAAATAAATAAATAAATAAAAAGAAAAAAAAAGAAAAAAAAAAGAACCAGCATTGTAAAAAATGAAGGCAGAATACCTGTCATAGAGTTATCAGGATCAAATGAGATAGTTTATATTGAAATTCCTGCCATATAAAATGATGGTTTTGTTACTTTAACCACTCTCCTATCATGTAGGAGAGTAAGATGCAGGATGGATGAAAAAAATGAATAAGATAGTGTACTATGTCATTTTGTGCATTATCTTATTTAATCACTACAGAATGATAGGGCAGGCATTATTATTATTATTATTATTATTATTATTATTATTATTATTATCTGTGTTTTATAAGTGAAAAAGCTGGGTTTTAGAGAGATTAAGTAACTTGCACAGATTCTCTGTGAATGTTGTAACATGAACCCAGGTAGTCTAAGACCAGAGCCCATACTTGTAAATACTATTTTATATAAATACTTTTGTTTTGAAGAATATATCAGATTGTCCATATACCTAAACACAGGGTATGAGTTTATTTTGAAATCACTTAAGCTATGCCTAAATTAAGTCAGGAAAAATTCTGGGGTAAATATGAAAATTCTTGAAAGTTTGATGTTTATCCTATTTTCAGCAAGAAAATTGTACTACTGTAGCACTTGTAGGTCCAGGAGGGGATATTAAGGCCAGTTAATCATTTTTTTAGTCTAGTGTCTCAAGGCAAGTCTACAAGATTATTTTAGACGGTTAGATATTGATTGATGACTATGAAATAACAGTGTGAGTCAGGGAAGAGATGAAAATGAATTTGGAATAAATGTAGCTACCAGCTGGGGTAGTTGGAAATAAAAAGGAATATGTTGGTAGGTGTCAAATGGCAGGAGGATAGAACGGGAGACTCAGGGGCTGAACGCGAGCATGTCTCTCATAGGTATTGTAAGGGAAGATATGTTATTTGCATTGAGATGTGTTTCTGGGTTATGGGTAACATATGGGCATAATTTAGAGTCCAAAGATTCTAAGAATTGAGTTCTTCTCTATGAGGCTATAGGGACAGTGATAATTGTTAAATCATAAGAAACTTCACTCAGCTTTGGGTACTCATTTGGACCACCCAGATCTCATTTAACCACACTCTGAAATTTTGGGTAAACAATCTCATTCTTTCCTTCTTGGAGGAGCAAAGGTCTTCAGTATCTCAAAGCAGTGCTCTATAATTCTGCCATCAGGTCATCGCTCTCTGTCATGCGCACCTTATGGAGATGGAAAGGATGCACGAGAACTTGGGTTTAAGCTGAGGACATTCCAGTCACATCTAGGAATTGTGCCATCATACTAGTGGTTGAGCCTGAAGGAGAAATGATCATGACAAATGATAAAGTGAGTGAGCTTTGATGCTTTCCGTATTTTTTTTTAAGAGGAAGAATTGTTTTTATTCCAACACTGCAGGCACCAAAATAGTACCTCAGCTGATCCCTAAACCCTCAGGATGCTCTACTGTTTTCTTTACCAGGGTTGTTCCAGGGATATGAAGTAAAGGTGTTATTTTCCAGTTTATGGAACAAAAGGACCGGCTCAAACATGTTCATTAGTCGGTGCTACTGTTACAGGGTAAGTAAAGGGGGAACCTAGGATCCCCAAACCTGCCTGCTCTAAGTAGGTTCTGTCATTTGCTGCATCAAGACAAAACATACTCTAGTGCATAAGGCCTTCAATAAAGCTAACTTTAATATAATTATGTGCAATAAGGAGAAGTAAAAGACGATAGTTTAAATAGTTTCCAATTAAACACTCCGAATTACCTATCCCTTCATGGATAAACGCCCAGCGAAACAGGGTTGGCCCCAAGCAGGACCACTGAGGCCCAAACGCTTGCCACAAATCTAAGGCACTTTCTGGTGGGGACCCTTAGGAGAGGGGCAGAAGTGGGCAAGCAAGTGGAAGGAAAGGAGCAAAATCAAAATACAAGTCAAGATAAAGGTTGCCATTGTCTGTCTGCCCATGGCCTCTCACCCACATCTCTGTATCTTTCAAGTGCCCATGTCCCCCCATCCCTGGCACAAGTCCAAGGCTGTGACGCAAGTGCAACTTCTTCACAAGTCTCTGCTCCATATGGCTCGACCAGGTTTTCTTCTTGATGTCCTCCCTTCTCCCATCTTCTCTCACTTCTCCTTGTTCAGCCCCACCCTTCCTTGGGTGGGCAGGGAACCTGGAACCTCCCCTTTCCTTGAGGATTACCTCGTTAAACTACACTCTTGAGTAAAGATTTTAGAAAGCACATTTAGAGCCAAAATATTCTAGGGAAAGTTTCCCAAGTACCCAGTGACAACTTCCAGATAGGCCCATCTTTCCTTCTCTTCAGTAACACAGTCCCTGAAGTACTTGCTTCTGAGAATTGTCAGGAAAGATGAAGCCTTCCTGGCAGGTACTGGGATTTTGCTTTTTTAAAAATCTGCCTTGATGCCAGGAATGTTAATAGGCATTTTCCATGTGAACCACACTTTAATAAAAAGATGACTATAGTTAAATCCAATCCCAAAGGGTAGCTAAAAAATAAAAATATGTAGATACTGGAAATCCTAGAGCTTCTGTAGCCAATTTTGCCAGGTCACAGAGGGAGCCTTTCTGTAAGATTTTAGACCAGTCTTGCTGATTCTGATTAGGATGGCAGTTCCTAGCTCTTTCACTTGTGTTCTGTCAATTTTTCCATTAAAGATCACAGCTTTTTGGAACACAAACTTCTGGTGTGTTTTTAATCCCTCCAAGTCTTGCTGATGGCATGCAGTCCAATGGCATGCAACACACGTCCTACACCATATCTTTGCCTAACTCTTTGGTGTGATGTTCCAAGTTTTGTAAGTCTAGTCTTTACCACATGATCCCACACAGCTGTCTCCAGATCCAGGAAGTCCTTGGACAGAAAGCAGAAAATCAGAGCCTCTGCTTCCTGGAATGTGAGGAACTTTATACAAGGGGATCAGAGATTCCTGGCATGTAAACGGGAACAGCTCTCAATTGTTCCATTTCCTTTTGGAAAAAGTTAAGGCCAGCATTGCTAGCCAGATGTACTTCTGTTAGCATCCAGAATTACTCTTTAGAGTAAAAACCAAAAGTATCTAATTTTGTTTGGAATTCTAGGCTACAATTGGAACCCTTTCACCGACTAACTATATGGTTCTGGGTAATCATATACTCCCCACGGAGAATGACTTCCCTTTTGGTAAAATAAAATGGTGGGTTGTGTTGGAATGGTAAGCCCCTTCTAATTTCCACCATGCAGAAGATTCCAATCTTGTCATAGGTTTCACAGTACTACCCCACATCACCAGTAGATGGCAGAGTTGCATTATAATCTGAAACTGAACCGAAGCTAGGATCGTGATTGGTGGTCCCAAAGGTTATGAAGCTTATCAGTAGGTACACTGTAATGACCATAAAATTTTTTGTTCTCAACCAGCAGATTCATAGACTCCTAGGCAAATACCGTGTTTCCATGAAACTTGATGAGGATTCCATACTTGTTCATCTGACATCCTTTCAAACTATGCTTTGAAAGGCAATATTCCAACTAGAGTAAATCAAATATTTCTTCTCTTACTTATCTCATTTATTAATTAACTATTTACAAAGATCACAGTATTCCAGGTCCTGGGCTAAGTACTAAGGATACAGAGATTGAAAAAAGAGACACGATTCCAGTACTCAGGAATTCATCCTCCAGAAAGATAGACATGGTATTGAGTAATGAATTGTCCTTGGGGTGAGAATCTATTTGTAACATGGATGATGAGGGGAAAGGAGTATCAAGATAAATGTTCTTGGAAAAATACTAGGTATTTGAGAATGAGAGAAATTTGGTTTTAAAAACAGGAAATTTGCTGGGGGGAAAGTGATGGTAGGCAGAAGAGCATTTGTGAAAATTCATAAGTAAGAAAGGGTGAGGAGTGTTCCAGGAGCTAAAATAAGCCAGATGACTATGATGTAAAATCAGGCAGAGAGTGATAGAAGACTAGATTCCAGGGGGTTTTCCAGGCCATGATAAGTAGAACTGGTTTTCACAGAATTCTTGATTTTCCATGATGCCACTGACAAAGGCGATTTTATTAGACTAGTTAGCCAGGATTTTGATCGGTAAAGAAGTCTGGCCCAATAGTACAAGACAGAATAGGCACATTTTGATTGAGAAGTGGAGGAGAGAAACATGGAGATCTGAAAATCAAATCTAGCTTTGATCAGTTTAGATCAAAAGAATATTTATGGGCCTCCCTGGTGGTGCAAGGGGTTAAGTCTCATCACCATGAAGCTATCAGCAGCCACTGCAGCACGTTCAATCCCTGGTCAGGGAGCTGACCCATATGGTGCAGCAGACCTCTCCTGTCTTGCTCTGCTCCCCTCAGAAGTGTATCTCAGTCAATCTGCCTGTTCTGCTCCCCACTCTGTCTATAGTGAATCCTCTCACACACACCACTTACACCTCTAGCCTACACCCCAGCTCTTATGTGCATAAATAAATAAATCTTTTTTTTTTTTTAAAAAAAAGAATATTTGTTGTGTTTCTGGGATTAATCTATCCCTTACTGACCAGCCACCCAATATGGCAGCGAATAGACTGTCAAAGTGACTTAATCTCCTCTATCATGTCTGTGTACCATTGACTTTATTCTCCTTAGTACTAATCATAGCTACCTGTGTGTCAGATACTGGAATTGTCACTTTCAGTGCAAGAATTTGCAACACCATGCAACCACTGAGCTTGGCTAAAGAGGACTGTGCCGCCCGCCCTTCATTTGCCTATCAACTCCTCACTCATCATGACACTATATCAATCAGGCAATTGTTTTTCTCTGAAAATCTCAGCTATTCAATAACATGGCCTCTTAGCAAATGACACTGTGAATTAGCTCCTGGAGTGTTTCTAGGCAGTAGAGGGAACAAATAACATGTCATTATGGATTTTCTGGCCGTAAAACCAAGACAGGTATTAGATTTTAAAGAATTACAGGCTGAAAACGGGCAATCACTTAATTTTAAAAGCAAAGTTAGGTTTGTGATCTTCTGTGAACTTGGGACTGCCCACAAAGCTGAAGGTAGACAAAATTTTATCTGTGAACTCAAAGGAGCAGCCCATATGTTTACCCCTCCCCAGTTCTTTTTTAAATGCCTATAATAGTGACTATTGTATACCTAGACACTTGCTGCAAGGCATGCAAAATTCAGAGTCAATGACTCTTTCTCTTACCACCTCTATGTGGAACTAAGCACATTTATATATTGTAATTAGTATGTGAGAAATCAGAAATGTTTTGGGGCTACTGGAAATTTTCCTTTTAGCTTTTAGTGACATTCTTAGACCACATAGCAGATAGATAGATAGATAGATAGATAGATAGATAGATAGATATCAAGAACTATTTATTTTCCAGGCCTAGCTGCAGTTTGGCAGAATATAGTAGCTAGTCATTTATTTTCCCCATCTTCTCGCTTGATCTCACCATACATTTAACTGTAGGTTACTATAAATATAATGGGGATCTATTTGGGGAAATGAGTCTAAAGTCTTAGACAGTTTTATTAATATTCATAAATATTTATGTTCCAGATATAATCATATTATTATAGCTTTGTACATACTCATACAGAAAATTTATGAGGCAACTTATTTTATCAACTGAGCCATGCCCCCATTAGTAGGCAGAAAAATATATTCAAGATGATAAAAATAAGGCTCTGTAAGTAGGCCCATATTGCTTAAAATAGAAACAATTTATGGTTAGCCTGACCCACTGGTGGGACAAAATGCCCTCCCTTCTATATTGCTTTTCTCTCCTCTTGGTCTGAAACCTTTACCTTTATAAACATTCATGGATGGCACCAACCCTTGAAGGACTTTTTCTACTGAAGGAGATAAGAGGCATAACCTTCCTATGCATAACATATAACCACAGGCTACCTAAAGTTATATGTGATTTTCAGTGCAAGCTCCATTCTCTTTCTTTGTCACTCAAAAAAAAAAAAAAAGAAAGAAAAAAGTACTCATACTTTGTATCCATTCTCATTTAGAGCAAACCATTAGCTAAACAATATATAAGGTGGGGAAAAAAAAAACATTCTCTGCTATAACCATTGACTATATTGAAGCAGGTCATGATCTCCAAGAAATCCAAGGTAAGATCCCAAAAAGGATCTTCTAAAGAGCTTCTCTGACTATCTGAAAAATAATAAATTTCATAGAAGTTATTATTGCTGGAATATTGAAAGGCAGTGATAAAGAAGTTTCAGGTGGTTTCTTGAAAAGTAGTAATGAGTTGAAGGTCTTTCCCATTAGAACTATGATGATGACATTGCAGTTTTTCCTGCACAACTGCCCAGGTCCCCTTGGCTGGACAAAACGGGGCACATCCACTGGAAGGTCAGACACAGGAGGCACTCAAGGCTGAGAGATTAGAGCTCCTTGGAATTTATTTTCAGAATTCTCCCTCAGTTTTCAGATAATTGAATCAAATTCAGAAGGCCTGAAGGTCACACAGGAGGTGTGTCACAGACCTGCCAGGGCTGTGACTTGAACCTACTTCCAATTATCAGTGAGGTCCAATTTCCTCCACACTGCATATTAAAGTAAGGAGGAGAAGCAAAGGGAACAAAAGAAACAAGTTTAGTTGCATGCCCAGGAATTCCTTAGCTGGCTGAAATGAATATTTTCAAGGAAGTCAATTCCCCTGAGAAGAAACAGTAAAATGCTATCCTCAGATTGCCCTTGGCCAAATGATGTAATGGACACCAAGCCATGGTGTGACCTGTTGGATACAGCGCTTTCTCTAAGATAGTCCATGGTCTAGGATCTGTTCTCTCTGTCCACGTGCTTTATACACACAGTCCTAGGCCCCACAAACCTGTTGGAATTTCTCACCCATGCCCTATCTCCTTCTTTGGGCCAAAACATAGTTGCTTCCATATGAAACATACACCTTTTACATTTAGTCCTTCAAGGCCAGATCAAGTCTCTAGGTATCTAGTCTGAGGGACTCAAAAAGGCACTTCTGGAGTTACCCTTCTTGATCTTGCCACCGCTATTTACCTACCTATCCAGCAGCATAATAGAAAGGGGAATTAGAAGAAAGAATTTTGGCATTAGCCTTTTGCCCTTAAGGAAAACTCAGTGTCTTTAAGCTTCAGTGTCCTCATCTACAACACATAGACTGTAATCTCTACTGTCCATGACTGTATAGGTGAGGTCCAAATATGGAGAGATATATAAAAGTACTTGATAAACTAAAAGCATTTTGTAAAATCAATGCATTTGTTAGTTGTCTCTAGGAGTGATGTTGAGGTGGGTATCTAAAGCCAGGTATGGAAAACTCCTAAGCATTCTAAAGATGCATCCTCTTAGGCCTCTATTCTCAAGCTGTACCTAGAACCAACTATGTCTCTAAGTTTTCTGACTGAGAGACTCACCGTCTTCATGGAAAGCCACAATTTTATACCATCCTTAGTACATCATCGAGACAGTTTCTTCCTACCATTGCTACTAATCCAGAAACAGAACGTATTTCATGTAAAAACTAACTTTTTTCCTCACTGTCCTCAACCACATAGGTTATTCTTACAGTATTTTTCCAGAAAATGTTTCTCTGGTACACTGTGACCTCCTCAACTCCCTTGTTATTTCCTCAGCAGAAACTCCATCTGGTATCCCCATTTTTTCATCTGTCATGTGCACTGTACAATAAAAAATGTTTTCCCCTTGGCCTTTTGAGCCAAAAACACCCAAATTTGGTCACTGCATTTTCTGAAGACATCGTTTCCTAGATAAACCTTTGTAGTAAATCTCTCTTGAATCTCAAATATCTTTTTTCTTTTCACACATTTATCCTGGAAATTCACATCTTTACTTGCTGACCCCCTCTGACATTCTGACAGACGTTGTCATTGATAAAGTAAATTAAAACTGCTCTGCTTTTGCCCTCCCTGGAATGCCACCCAAGCACCGGCCAGGCACCTGCCCTTTCTCACCTGTGACATTTATGGCAGGAGCTCTATCAATTAATGGCATTTGTCTCCTTTCAGACCCAATTTATGCTTGACAGTCTTGGAATACAAATCAGATTGAGTGTTGATCATTTAGTAGATCATTTGAACTGTGAACTCAAGTTGTATAGAAGCCTTGGGAAATTGGCATTTCCACGCAGACAAAAAGACTTGAAAAATATTAAAAGTTCAGGTAAATTGGAGCATTATGTATGTCTAATAAAGTTAGAGGGACCTGGTGAAGTTTAGGAATTAGCCCCGAAGGCTGCTGTAGGCATCCCATAGCTCCTACTACCTTTGGCCAAGGTTCTTGAGACAATGGTTCTTAAATATTTGCTCGTCAAAATGTTGTGTAACTAAACACATTCTGTATTAAGAATTACAATTGGAATTACAAATTTAAGAATGTAAAATTAGAGGAATTATATATTCCTCTATACCCTGTGGCAACCAATTTTCTATCATTTTGACTTATTTTACCCCAACATTTTATTTTGAAACGTACGTAATAGTTTGTAAAAAGCACAATGAACTACTGCCTATCCTTCATGCACTAAGATCTACAAATTATGAAAATTTCCCCAATTTTTTGATCTCCCTCTGTTTAGGTCCCTATCCTCCATAGAACTATTGAAAAGAAATCACACACATCATGATGCTTCGCCCACAAATACTTTAGGGTATTTCTCCTAATCACAACATTTTTACATTCCTGGAATTTAACATTGATATAATTTTAAAATAATTTTTTACTGATATACAACTTACATATAGAGAAATACACAGGTTATACGTATACAATTCAATTAGTTTTAGCAAATGCATACTATCTATGGACCTATCAAGGCAAGCTGCTATCACTATAAAGGGCATTTCCATGATCCTAGAAGATTCCTCATGCTCCTTCCTAGTCAATCCTCTTTACCCCCAGAATCAACCACTGATCTGATTTCTACTACCACAGATTCATTTTTCCTCTTCTAAATAAAACCAAACAGTATGTATATTTCATTTTAGCTTTTATTCCCTCATAATATTTCTGAAATATTTATCCCTGTTGCAGGGTGTCTCTAGTTAATTCCTTTTTCATTGTTGGTTAGTATTATATTATCTGAACTCCAAAAAAGCTGTATGTTTTCCATGGAATGACAGCACGCATCATATTCCATGATTTGGGGTGCTAAGTTTGATTATTTGGTTAGGTTAGAAAAAGTTACCTTTCTCCATTGCAGTAAAAAAAAAATCAGTGGGTTGATAGTTGAGATTGTCTGAATATTCTAATTCCCAGCTGTTCACCAATGATTTTAGAAACATTGATGATCTGTGACTGAGTCAATGATTGTACTGACATTTGAAAATGGGGATTTTTCTAATTCAATAATTGCCTTTACATATATTACTTGGCATTCTTCATCAAAAAATAAAAATAAACTTTTTTTCCACAGTTCATAATATACCTGCTCCCCCATTTCTCTCTCATTTCTCTCTCATTTCTCTCTCTCTCTCTCTCTTTCTCTCTCTCTTTCTGTCATTAAATAATGAGTATGGATCAGGATTTAATTTTTATTCATAATGCCAATTCCTCATTGTTTTGCTCCACTTATTCATATTGGTCACTGGGAATCCCTTCAATCTATCTCCTGAGTGATTTGGAAATATCCTTACTGATCTTCGAACATTTTAAGGGAAAAGTCTTAATGCTACTGTAGTCTAGAGCTACTGTGTGACCATGGAATCTACACAGCACTGGGCCTTCTATTTTTTTGTATCATATCTCATATTAATAATTTCAAAATTTATTTAAGCAAATATTTATTATGTACTTGCCAGGGCCAGGCATAGGTTCTGGGTTCTGGAAATGTAAGCCTTATAGAGTTATATTCTAGTGAGAATGTTCTCATATTTTGCTTATGTAATTTTTCAAATCGTTCAAAAGAACAAGCTTTTATGTCTTGTTTTTGTATACAGTTTGTTTTCTGTGCTTCAAAATGTAGCTTGTTAGCTTTTCTTAATAAATGACTACTTATTACTATAAATCCCCCCTTCCCTTCCCACCCCTCATTTATCTTCTGAGTTCTTCTGAGTTCACTTTGGCAGCCATGTTTCCTCCATGAAATCAGCCATCTTTTGTGCCCTCTGGCAAACAGAGAAGCATTTTGAACATTTTGGACAAGGGAAAAGTCATTTCTACCTCAGAGTCCAGCTGACACTAACTTCTGTATTCTGCACAGACCTGATAACTCTGTGTAGCACCATTAGATCTCTCTCAGAGGCAGTCATTGGGTATTACTGCTTAATAAAATCATTTTAAAAGGATGGGGGTTGCCTGATTGCTGAGACAGTACTACACATAGAGTCAAAGTAGACGATGCCTACTGAATGTGATTTACTAAAGTACCATGGATTGCTGTGACTAATTGTCAGACTATATAGGTGGCTTGCTGTTTCAGTTTCATGTCTTTTATTTTATGAAGAAAGTAAAAATCCTGCTCAAGACTGGTCATTTCAGGATTTCCCTGCATGGAAACTGCAAATTCTAAGCAATGAGGGCTTTAAGTCCCTCTCCTGTTTTCTTTAAGTATTTCATATCAAAATCTTTCTCTACCTTTTCTCTATACCAGTGGTTCTTGACTGGAGGCAAGTTTGCTCCCAGAGGACAAGTGGCAATGCCTGGAGATATTTACAGCAGCACGACTAGAGGATGCTATTGACATCTAGTGGGTGGAGGCCAAAAATGCTACCAAACTATTACAATGTACAGATCAACATTCTCCACAACAAAGAATTCTAACACCTAAAGTGTCAGTCGTGTGTTGAAGTTGAGTAATCCTCACATTACATATGGTCTAAGTCACCTTATAATATGTAAAAGTGCTGATGCCCACAGTGTAATGGAGGGTAAGTTAAGTGATGCCTGAACATAGCTTTTGAGTAACACAAGCAACTATGTCACTGCTGATGGTAACAGAATCAAATTTCAGGAGCAAATTAACAATATCTGAGTTACTGGGGGAACTGGATTCCACAAAGAATGATCTAAGAGGTTTTTTTTTTTTTTTTTTTTCTGAGTTCTACAGGCTTTTAAAGGGAATCCACTCCATCACCTGTATTTTTTCTCCACTGCCTCCCTCTTGGATACATCTGGGACGGAATGGGCAGTGGGTCACAGCAAGAGATACCTTTATCTGTTTCTTGTTTGACGAAGTCTTGTTTTCCTTAACCAGGCTTGACCTAACTCCTTACTTTGTAGGTAACTTGGTTTCAACTTATTCTTGAAGAGCTGCTACCCCCACTCTGCCCAGGGACCCTGCTTCAGTCACTGTTCTTCAGCTGCCTCCATAGTCAGCAAGAAAGTGAGGTCACACAAGCTTTGGTGGCAGAGATTACATGGGCTTTTTGCATTTGGCCTGGAATCTCTTGAGGCATTCAATCCCCTCTCCTGTGGTGCCTTTGTGGGCCTTCTCTTAACAAATGCCTACTTGTTCTTCCTCAAAGCTCACAGGGTGTCAGAAGCCAAGATGGAACCCTAGTTTGCATTCCCGGCATTCACTGGCATGACCTCAGGAATCCTGCAGCTGCAGCATGAATGGGACCATTTCATGGTTTAGCTGAGGATTTAAGTGGAGTTGGATGGCACAGAATCCTCCCATTTAACATCACTGTCAAATCTCCAACTAGACTCAAACTAATGCACTTTGGAAAAAACACTTGCTTGTCTGAGCTCCCCACCTTGTGAGGAGAGAGAGAGTCAGGGGTTTGGATTCTGTTGTCCCTGCCCCAGCCCCAGAACTGAGCTCAGTGCATAGTGCTCAGTAAATCTTGGTTAAAATTAATGATGGGAGCCTAAGTGTCAAAATGAAATCTTATAGACTGGTTAGCATTGTACAGGAGGGATAAGAATCTTATTTTATTCTGCTTCTTTGGCTGGGGGCTATACATTAGACTGGCAAAAGACAAGTTAACAAAAGAAAAACAGAAACTTATTGATGTGTGTTTCCATCCTGCACACACATGGAGTACTCAGTGATGACTAACCCAAAGGGGTGATTAGAATCTTGAGCTTATAAACCATTTCAGCAAAGGAAAAATACATTTTTAGAGAAGCAACAAGAAAAAAGAAAGGGACTTTGAGTCTCTGGAGTGGGGGTAAATTGTGGGAGGGCAAATGTATGGGGAAATTAATATTAGCTAAAGGATAGTTCTAGCAAGATTTGTTACATTGATTCCTCTGGTGCTGTGTTTGGACTAAAAGTCCAGAGTTGTCTCTGGACTATCAGTCCTGGGTATCTACTAATCCTTCCTGGTAGAGAGGGGTAGGGGGGACATCTTTACAAATTTATGTACAGATTTTAGGCAAATAGGAAGAGGGAAGTACGGTTTCCTCTAATTGCTACTTCTCAGTTGCCTTCAGTTCAAAATAGTCATTATGCCGAAGTGGTGTATTTTAGAGTGATATGTTTTCCAGAGCATTCCGTGCTTCCTTCTGCTGTAGCACATTTATACATACTGTTCAGTTGTCTGTTCAATTGTCTATATCCCAAACTGGAGGAAAAGTCAATGACTGTTGGACCTGCAGGATGCCCATGACCTAGCACGGCGGCTGGCACCTAGTAAGCACTCAGTATTTGTTAAGTGTACAAGAGGAGGACAGAAAATTAAACTGTACCTTATTTGTCTTCTTTCCATGTAATTTCCTCCATGGCTGCACTATAGCCAAATCACCTCCATTTTGCAGGAAACACCTCTAGACTGAAAAGAAGGAATACATGGATGTACACACTTAGCACTGAATGGCATTCCCTCTCTAGGATTAACTCACTGAATTGCATCTTGCATTTGCCCCTTATAATTAACTGTTAACTGGCTTCTCCTGCATCCTTGGAGACTTGGAAAATTGATTGTGTTAAATCCCTGGTAAAAGTCTCTATGTCTCTCTGAGTTGATAGTGGCACCAGAAACAAACATCTGTGGAGAGCTGAGAAAACAGCCTGCTGTGAAAGGCAAATGCCTTGATTCCTGTCACCTAGACGGCCCAGCAATCCTTGGATTTGGAGAGATGAAGCCCCGCACGTCACTCACTTTCCTTTGCCCCTTATAAAATTCCAGCACTCCTGCCATTCAGGGATCCAGTTGTTTGGGGGTGCTTATCCTTCCTACTCCTTGACAGCCATTCCCAATACAAATCTTTCATGTAAAGACAATTCTTCCTCTTCAGGGTTTGGTTTTCTGGATCTGAGTGAAAGACAAAACACCAGGCTTGTTTTGTTAAAGCATAACAAATTGGGAAATCGGGGAGGGGGAGAGCAAGGTTATAAAACACCATCAGGTGATCTTGGTGCCTGAGCTTTGTCCCAAAAAGTGGTTCTTAGAGAGCAGGTCCAGGTCTTCAGGATTCCTCTCCCTACCAAAACTACTTGTGGTAGTTTAATAAATGCCTTTCTGTGAGGAGGTTGAGCATGCCAAAAATGCAAATCAGCAAAGTGCAGGGGTACTTGGTTGATAGATTTTTTGCAGAACTTAATGACAGTAGCTTCCCGCTCATGTTGCCACATGCTAAAAAAGAATAATTCAGATTACTTTTATACGCCACTCTTGGAGGTTTTCTCCCTCACATGATAGGATCATCTCTCTGATACTGCTCTCAATAGGAATATCTCCATTTCTGCCAGAGAACAGAGTTAAGAATGTGCCAATTGGTAGGACCCACAAATACAATTTTTTTCAGCAGTCAGATAAAGGGAGAGGACTCTTGCCATCTTTTAGACACAGTCATCATCAAGTCTCAGGGACCAATCTTAGCAAATTCATTTTGATTAATGAAATTTAGCTGGAAGATGTAAAACCTCTTCTGATGTACCAGGAAAGGCATACTAGACATGCACAACTCTCCTCCCTGGAATCACAGATTTCTAAGGCAAATGCCCAGACCCAACTCTAGACCGACAAAATAAGAATCTCTGAGAATAGGTCCTACATGTTGGCTTTTTAAAAGTGACCAGGCAGTTCTAATATGCAGCTTCAGAATCACTGATTTGGTGTTGACAGCAGGTGGGGATTTTGAAATCACCAGATTAATCTTAAGTGGCTAAAATGAGTAACCTAGATCTCTATACAGAATGTGGAATCAGCAAAACTTTGCAATATAGAGGGAAAAACAAAAACAATTTTCAGAATATGAGTGCAGAAAGATACAAATCATAACATGCATCCCCAACATTATATAGTCTCCATATTATTTATGTATAGGTAAAAGTCTGTAAGTGGATTAGAAAGTAATGCTTTGAGTTTTTGAGTCATGCTTTATCTGCCTAAGGAGGCAGATAAAGAGGCTAAAAGGAGTGTCCATTTCCTGTCTGCTTTACTTCATTTATATTTTAAAGACAGGTCTTGAAGCAAGCATTAAAAAATGTTAACAACGGTCTCTTGGCTGGAAGGCAGACTCATGATTATATTCTTTTGTATTTTTCTATTTTCTGAAAAAGTTCTCAGAACCAAAATAGTCTTAAAAATAAAGATCTAGTAACCTGTTTTTCTAAGCGAGAACTAGGAAGACCCTGAAACTTAAGTGACAAGAAACCACTTCAGGGCAGGGACCCGGTCTCTGGACTCCCACCTGGGCTCAGCCACTGACCTTTGCTGAGTCACAGATTGCCCTGGCTGGGAAGCCCTTGTCAGCGTGCCTTCTCAGCATCCCCTTCACCTTCGTGCCAGAGGCTCACCACCTCCCTCACGCAGGGCTTTTCTACTAGGTGTCTGCAGACTGCTGTTCTCTGTCTTGGTTGGTTTCCAGAACTGGGAGCACCGCAGAGGCTGGGAGCTCAGAGCCCCAGCGTGGTGCATTTCTGCCAGCAGGTCTGGCTCCAGGCACCGTGCAGTGATCCTGCCAGGCTGCTGCACTCCCTGCCGCAGAGCAGCACTCAGGTGGGCGTTCTGGGTGGCAACCCTGCAGGGAAGGTAATCAGACAGCTTGTATCCAAGCTGAAAAGCCCCTTGCACAGCAACTCAGACACATGCTGGAGGAATGTGTTTCACTGCAGCTGGATTATTGACTGGGACTTAACACATTGAAATGAAATGGGGAGACTGAAGTGATCTGCTCTTTTGATTCAGATTCTTCTGGGATTTTGCAGGTTCCAGATGGCCCAGGCCCGAAACAAAAAAATCTCACTGTCATCCTTAGCTAAAAATATTTGGAGTCAGCTGTGTAAGTCATTTTCTCTTAATAAAATGCAAACACACAATGGCATGTGCTGGCATTTTTTCTCCTCCGATGTTGTGATGTGACTGATACACCTGTCACTGAGCTGTCTGAATGAACTGGGTTTTCCCTATTTCCTAGCAAACCCTGGTTTAAAAGCAAGTCAGCTCCTGAGAACAGCAGAGGAGCTATGTTCATGGGTTAGGAGTACAGTCCGCAATTATGTCAGGTAATTAGGGGGCTTAATGGATGAACAGCTGTCAAAATACTGTAGGGTGTTTGATAACCTCTAAGATTGCTTATTTTGAGTGGAAACCACAAGGTGAAAAAAGAGATGGGGATGGATGAGTCTGCGTTTCTTCCTCCTCTTGCCTTTGAAGAGTTTAACAATACAGCTACTGGGGAGGGTGCTGGAGAATTAGCAAAATTCTGGTTTGAGGAAAGGAAAGAAGAACCACATAATTTAGAATGAACGCGCAAAACTGGGAACAGGGCTGCACAATTAATGCACAGAATTTAAAGCACAGAAGTCTAATGGAAGGGAAAGGAGAAGAAGCCATGTTATCCAGTGTCTCCAAAGGAGGAGTTGGGAGACAGTAAGCTGAGCTAGGATTCCCACCCAATATCTCCAAACACAGAAGAGAGGAACTGCAGCATCTGCTTTACTTTTGAATCAGATTCTCCTAGGATTTTGCAAACTCCAGAAATTGAGCTCAAGTAGTGTTCGAGGCATCAGAGTGTTTTACTGCTGGATTGCAATAGAAGGAATTTTCCTAATGCCTGGAAACAGGAGAGCATTGATTCTCTAATGTAGGGACATCAGACAGAGCTCCATTTGTTTGTCAACTCCAGTTGAGTAGCAGTGGCTGGCTGGAGCATATAGTAGAGAAAGAGATTAAGGTTAGAATCAGGTTCTGGTGGTGGGGAGTGGTTAGTGACATTTGTCTTAGGTGTATAATAATATATGTGCACTTCCTAATTTTCATCTCTGCTTTGGATGCTTGTCCTTCTGCAGGGTAACCACCAACACTAACATCAATGTAATAATCTTTGTGTAATAACTTTTAGGGTTTTCTGCTAAAGTGCATTCAACCTAAAAGGGAAGGCAAAATAGGTCAGCAATGATATTTTTTTCCTAAATCATCCAGGTTCTATAGAATAGGACAAATGTACAATTCAGGTGGCACTGAAATGCTTTTTCACTGGCTTGCCTCAGTTACTGAAATGCCTATAGACCTTATGCTAGCAAGAAAAAATCTTTGTTTGTAGATTCATCCTCTAAAAATTAAATAGACATCTATACTTAAGCCCAACACTCCAAAATGAAGAAACCATAAATTTGCAATTGTGTGGCTAAAATAAATATTCAGTGACTAAGTCTCCTTTCAAGGATGAGATGTAGGTTGTAGCTTTGAGCACACATCCAATTACCTAATTTGAGCTTCTCAAGTACTAAAATGGTTATGGTGGAATAATAAGGCAGAGTAGCTCTGGAACAGAACTCAGCCTCCTCTGTCTTGCTGTGGGAGGAAGGGATGGCTCAGAAGGATGACTCAGGTCTTGAATCCAGATAGAACTGAATAGAAGGACAGCAGAGGAATTGGGAGGAAAGAGAGAGAAAAGGATGTGGGAGGGACTCAAGTCCTTATTGCAGACAGCCACTGCTCGATAATACTGGGAAATACTCAAAATATCCAGGTCTGACTCCCTGCTCCTTTTACATGGTAATGGACATTTCAGATGTGATTAAGTTAAAGTTCTTAAGGCATTGAAAGTGTATTAAAGGGCCCAATATTATCACAAAGGAACTTACAAGAAAGAGTCAGGAGAACAATCGTCCATGAAGGAGAGGTGATAACAGAGACAGGGAGGGCAGAGTGACCTGGGGCCAAGAACCAAGGCATGTGGGAAGCCCTTAGAAGCTGGAAAAGGAAAGGACAGATTATCCCTAGCACAACCAGAAAGAAGACAGTGCTGTGGACCTCCTTTCGATTTCTGACACTTTCAGGACTGGAAGTAAAAAATGTGTCACTCAACCCATGGCAAATCATTACAGAAGAAATAAGAAACCAAGACAGAAGCCCTGGCGGATTTATGAAGTGTCTCCTCCATCTTCACAGCCTTCAGGTTTCTGGTAGTCTCACCTCCATAAACACTTGTTCTTAGAAAAGAAGTCCCCATTGTATGTTGTTTAGATTAAGTTTTAGTTCCTTATTTTAATCAACCTCAGCAGTATTTGACTAGTCATAAATTTTGTCCATGTTAAAGAAATTCCAAGCACAATAATTTATTCCTATTCCCTCTCCATGTAAGGCTGCCAGTTTAGTACCAAGGAGTATGTATAACTTGGATAGGAAGAAATTTTAGGTGGGAAATTCCTAAAATCCTAGTCTACAAACTATGTGTGCCATGATGAAGTATTAGAACACACACAATTTGAAAATAATATTTGTGGGCCTCCCTGGTGGCACAACGGGTTAGTGCAGCTCTGTGGAGCTGTCAGCGGCTGCAGCGCAAGATCGATGCCCAGCCGGGGAGATTCCCACATGGCGCAGCAGACCTCTCCTACCTCACCTGCTGTGTCCTTCAGCAGTGTATTTCGGTCGATCTGCCTGTTCTGCTCCCCACTCTGTCTTTGGTGAACCTTCTCACCGCCTCACACCTCTGGCCTGCACCCCAGCTTGTATGTAAAAAAATAAAAAAACAGTATTTAATTGCTCTGTGTCAGTTTTGATGTTATGTGACCTGTCTTTATATCGGTTCTCCATTTATCACATCAACTGCAGCTGGTCATTTGAATGATAAGCATCTTTATATTTGGAGGTTAGTTAAGATAAAATACATCAAAAACTTCTTTTAGAGAATTAGTCTATAGATTCCATGAGTTCAGGGTCAGGGCCTGTTTTTAACCATCAACGAATTTCACTAACTAGCAGAACTACTGGCCTTGGGTAGACATTCCAGCAATAAATCTCAGTTGAATAAATGAGTAAAATAAAGAGTAGTCGTTGATGGTGGTCATTCATTATATGAATTTCCCTAAGGAAAGTATAGGAAATGCTAAAGGCTATTGTTGATATTTGTAAGAAATACAGTGGTCTTTAAAATGGAAGAAAAACATTTCTCTGCATGTGAATCTTAGTATAATTATAGGGGATGTGAATTTTTTCCTATGTCTTTGTATGTTTAAATTTTGCCCATTGAATATGAATTACATTTACAATCCTAAATAAATTATTTTTCAACCCACCTTCACCCTTCACCATTTAATTGATCCCTTTTACCTGATACATCTACCCATTCCACCTTACCCTTTCCCTTCTGGAAACCACTAATTGGTCTTCTAGTCTAACAATTTACCTTTGTATTATTAATTGATAGTTCACTCATTTATTTGGACTATAATTGGTGAACTTGATATATTAGTAGTCTATATACATGCTGAATTTTAATGACGAACACCTGAAACTTAAATGTTATAATAAATGTTACTTCAATAAAAACCTTAAAGAAAATAAAGTCTGTTAACATCTTTAGCATTCTTGTCAATTTTACTGTTTTATTTTTCAAAATTTATATTTACAGCTTAAAAACTGTATTAAAAATAATTCAAATGAATGTTTGAATAAATTTTTCAATCTAATTATTAACAAAATATATTTTTAAAAAGTAAATTCTTAGGAAATATGCTTAATTTAATAGAGTTGGATGACTTTCCTTAGAGATGGTTTTAGCCGTCAGCAGCATTAAACTCATGAGTAGAGTTGTAAGTGCACAACTGAGATGTACCCAAAACCCCCCAAATTTACATGTTCTAAAACAGGGTCCTTCCAGCTGCCACATGAAGGCAAAGGATACTCTTAGTGTGATAGATCTTTAATGGAATTAGGGTGCACAGATAGAGAAGAGAGGATATTATTAATAGTTTACCAACAAAACACCTCCAACTACTCATCCCCTCATGGGTAAATGCCTAGCCAAAAAGGGTCTGCCCAAAAGAAGGGCCACTGAGACATGAAAACTTGCTACAAGTCAAAGGCATATTCTGGCAGGAAGCCATAGAAAAGGGCTTCTGAAACAGATCCCAGAATGCTGGGACAAAAGCTGTTATCAAGATGACAGCTGCTATTGTTAGTTTTCCGACATATCTCTCACTCCTGTGTCTCTTCCAAGTGTCTCTACATGTCTCCCTCCATATGTCTCCTTCCATGTCTCCTTCCCAGCTGTACCAGGGTGCAAGTTGGGCTGTAGAGCAAGAGCTCTTCTTTTTCACCCTGGAGCCCAAATGCCTTTTGTTATATATAGGGTTGTCAGAAAAAGTCATGATGCCTTTTTGCTTGAAAAACATAGAATAAATATGTCATGACTTTTCCAGCAACCCAATAGCTTCACCTGACCACTCAGCTCCACCCCTGGTTCTCAGTAGCACACTGGGACCTGTAGTCCAAAGAGGCTGCAAGTAAGGAGGGGTCAAAAACATGGTAACTCCCCTGACAGAGTTGATTATTGATCCCTGATTTTCTTACAGGAGAGAGAGACACAAAAATACCCAGGAGATAAGGATTAGTATTATGGTGAGGAGTGAAGACTTGAGTCAGACCTTGAGCCCGTTCCTCATTCATTGTTGACTATCGACATTTTACCTAGTATCTCTCATGCCTCATGTTTTCATCTGTAAAATGGAGTAAACATACTTTACAGAACTATCTCGAGGTTGAATAAGATACAAGTTGTAAAGCATTTAGCCATGCACCTGGCACATTATAAGTATTCAATACATGTCAGCTCTTATTATTTTTTTTTTGAATAGCCGCAGTCATGATGCTGATATGTACTGCTGATATGCAAACTGATTTTTCAGTGCACACAAGAAGAGGGCACTGGGAATTCCTGATTTTTTTCCTAGCAATAATTAGAAATGACAGAATGATTAGGTGGTTAGAGGACATAATTAACCTCTTGACTCTTAGCATTTTCCTCTGTAAGAGAAGGGGGATAGAATTGGAAGAACTTTAAGATTCTTCTCTTCTCTAGGATGTGTTTATAAGATTTATTTTTGTATTGGAAACCTTCATTTGAAGGATAATGACTTTTCATAAAATTCATTTTCTAAAAATAAACTACAATCTATTCCTTCCTGTAATCTATTGTCCCAGATGAATATCCTGGTATTTGGCCAATTTTTAAAATTCCATATACAAATTTAGAGGTAGATTCTGATGTTTTTGCACATTGTTGTCGGCAAAATTAAATTATATTTGTCTTAGAAATGGATTAGGGACTGAAGAGGGCTAAGAATGAAAACATGCTTTGTTCAAGAGTGAGGGCTGACCATTTTAAAGTGAGCACTGGCTAACTTTGTGGTGATGAAATTGAAGATTGTATCTGACTAAAATGAATAATAACTTTTCGTTTTATAGATGACTGCCCCGTTGCTGCCCAGGGCTCCCAATTACGGTGCCACCTCATCTAACCCCACATTCTATTCCCTTCTCCCTCGTCATAACTTAGCTGCCCAACCTTCCATTTCCCCTCAGGGTCTTGCTTCTAGTTGCTATGGCAACTGACCGCTAATCCAAGCTTAATGTGCCCATCCTGCCTTCTCAAGCAAGGGAGACTTCTGGAGACAATCTTTTCCTGGAGGTGAAATTACACTAATGGGGGAATCTCAAATTAAGACTTAAGACTCATATTTTTAAACAAGTACCCTGTGGTGCCTCTCAAATTACAATATGGGAGAAATTGCCCTTTCTACATACATGTACAGCTAACCTGGTGCCTGTTATTCTTGTTCTTTCCTTTTGCTGAACATCTATGTCCTATTTGTTGTGATAACAGTGACATCCTGGTTGTGTCTATTCTATGGTGAACCACTGCTTGCTGACTGGTATTCAAATTTAATGAGCCAGAACTATTTCCTGGACTCTCACTAATGTAGGATGAAATGACATAGGAGTGCAAACAAACAAACACACCAACCAACCTTTGGTAAATTCTCATCTGTGTCTAACTGACTTCTTTTATAGCAAAGGGAGATTGGTCATCCCACCGATCTCCCAGAGATGTGCTATTTTAGAGATGCTAAACTGCCAAGAGAACCTAACAGTGCTAAGGAGGAAGAGTGTTCTGGATATATAATGATTACAAGATGGAGTAATGTTTCCAAAATTCTTTTTATCAGTCTTAGACACTCTTATTCTGGGTTTAATATTTCCCATTAAAGCTGCTCAGACCTCCAAACTCTACCTCCTAACCTAATGTCCTGGTTGACATGCACCAAAAAAGATAAATGTCTAATAACATTTTATTATTGCCTATCCCCAGAGGTGTTTTGATTTTGACATGAAGTAGAGAGGTAATTCAAAATGCAAAAGAATTTAAGTATGAAGCAGGAGGGGAATAGGAAGGAAAGGGAGTAGTCCAATAACCTAGAATGAGTCCCATCTGCACTTTTGCCTATAGGCAAGTTACTTAATCTTTCTAAACTTTCATTTTGTCACCTATATTAAGGGATCATAATTTCCATATCATAGAGAAAGCTCAAAAGATTAAATTAAATTACTCATATAAAGTGTCAAGGTATAGAATAGATGCTTAACAAATTATTGTTCTTGCTATAAATAAAGCTTTAAGGGAAGGAAATTAAGGCTGGTTGTGAAAATTAAAGCACTCTTTAATCATTTATTAAACAAATATGTATTAAGCACCTATCAATGTATCCAGGCACCATTTTAAGTGCTAGGCTGGGAGAATAACTGGGAACAAAATAGACAAACTGCCATTCCTGAGGGGACATATTAGTGAGGGAAGACAGGGAATGAACAAGTAAATGTGTAATATAATATCTGGTAGTGATAAGTGTTACAAAAAAAAGTATGTAAGGAGATAAGAGAATGATGTGGCAGGGAGCTATTTGAGTAGGATGGTCAGATATGAAGAGGGGACATCCATAGAAGTTTAAGTGGAATAAGGGAGTCAGGTGAGGCTCTATTGTTAGAATCAGTAATTTTGCTGAATTTTTTTCAATATTCTTGTTACTATAATTATATCAAGAGATGGAAATTTACTTGGTGAAAGGTAAGATGGATCTTGAATCTGAAATTCATCCTTCTTGATGAAAGAAGGGAACCAGGATTTGCTGAGTTCTTATTATGTACTTCCTACTTTAAGCCAGTTCATTTTGTCCTCTAACCACTTAATCATATTTTTCATAATAGCTTGTGATGTGATTATTAATCACATTATTCTGAGTCCTAAGAATTTTCAACAACTTGTCCTCAAATAATAAAGGGTTGCAATGGAGTTCACACAGGTTACACTGATTACTAATAAGTTCTCTAGACAGTACAAGGACACAGCAACAAATTATGCCCTGGAATACCTTGGAAAACCATCACCATACACACACACACACACACACACACACATACACACACACACACCCCACAGAATCTTTAAAAGCCATTAACCCTTATATAGTCAATGAGAATGTATCCAAAAGCTGTAGGTCTAAAGTCTTCACTCAGCACAAGCATAGAATACTGTAAATCTGGCCTTGGGCCATCTTCAAAAAGAGTATGATTTCTACTTGACTAAGCACTGCCCATTTCTAGATTGACCCTGGGGAGACCTAGCATGTAGGCATTCTATTGTTACCCGATGACATTGTATTGCTACCTTCCAGCCTTGATATTCTTGAGCTCAAAGAATTTCAAAGATGACCAGCTGTTCTGCTCTGTGGGGAGTTTTCAGATGAGTTCATGATTTTTTTGAATGTGCAGTTAAGTGGAAGATTGCCAGCATATGAGTCTTTGGTCACCTGTAGGAGGCATAACTGTAAAGATTATCAGTTTTATTGTGCAAAAAGAATATACAGGGAAATCATTTTTAAAAAGGTTGGCTCTTGGGAAATTTATACTTATTTAAGATATTGCCTTTGCTTAAATTATTCTACCTGCCATTAAATCTTATTTGTTTATGAGTAAAAAGGACTATTATCTTCTTTATGCAGATGTAGAATCTAAGATTTAGAAATATTTGCTGAGTTACCTAAGATTAGCTAACCAGTAAGCTTAGATTGGAGTCCATACCTTCCAGATTTTCTAAAGTCTGCACTCTCAACTAAAGCAGCAAGGCAGACTTAATTTTGGAGAATCAAATTCTTTTAAATCAAGATTGAAAGGATGACCACATTGTATATGTCATTTTTACTATTTCAACTAGGAAAAATAAAGAAGGGCAAGATGACTTCTTGTTTACCTTTCCTTTAGTTATGGTATTCTGTTTTTCACAATCATTGGATATTTTTTAATTTAAAATTATTTGTTGAAATATAACCTTGATCTACCAAGAGCCATTTATACCAAGAATTAACTTGTTGATCAGATTTGCTGTCAGAGTGATTCCTGAAATAATAGGATATACCATGGTGAATTTAATGGTGGGATTAGGATGCAGTGACATCAAATCTCAGAGGGAGGTGAGGAAACTGAGAGGGGAAAGGTGTGGGTGGAGGGTAGAAAACTGGGGGTGATGGAAGCTGGGGAGGGTTTTGGGTGTGGAGGGCATGGAAGGTAGGAAAATGGGGGTTTTAGAGAGCTGGGGATTGGAGGTGGAGAGGAAGGGTGTGGTGTGTTGTTAGACTGGTGGTTGAGTTAGACTGCATGAGAGCAATGAAAACGAATTACACAGGATTAGATCTCAGAAAGGAGCTGGAGGAGAGAGAGAATAGAAGGAATAGGGAAACTTGCTTTCATAGTCTTATGAGAAGAACAGCTCTCTGGGAGTAAAGTATAATAAAATGTTACATAAAATTATACTTCCAGGAAACACTTAGTGCCTTGGAAGAGGTCACAGTAACCTCATTTGCCTCGAGGAGAGCGGAGTATTTTTCTCACTTGATTCACCATGGAATTAACTCCAATGAAAATATAAAACCCATCTGTTTTTTGAGAGTCTTAATAACCTCCTTGCCTCAAAAGTAGTTGTGGCCATTGTGGAATGATGATCTACTTTTAACCCCATCCATCACCAGAACCAGTAAAGAGAAAGTAATTAATAAATGTCTAAGTATGCTTTAATTTATTCAGGCTATTCAGTTTTATAAGGTAGAGATGTGCAGCCTTCTCTTTCCAGTTAAATGTTTGCTGAGAGCAAGTAGGTATGTATTAAATCATGGGATTCTAAAAACATACATATGGAAGAATATATATTTTACCTTAATTAGGGGATAATTCTTAGAAGTGGAACTTCAAGAACATAGCCACCCTCATTTGTGGCTATAAAAAGCAGCTCCAATTTTAGTAAGGCACCTAGAATATATGATAAAGTGTTGGCATATAATTAATTCAGAATACCCTGTCATTAAATCATGTAATGATGCTTTGTGTGAGCATACATAAGCTTAATTGGGAGTAATGAAACTAAGGAGATTGAAATCCAGAGTGCCATAAATAAAATAACAGTTATAACTCTTATAGTGTAAATTTAGATCATTGGGTAATCTTGCAAAGGGACCAAGGGTTATAACTGGGTTGATATTCTTTCTCTCTTTTGTGAAGATAATAGAAAAATTACTGTCTCTGGATTGGAAGATCTAAAACAATTTAGGCCTTTGGGATCTCTCTGTTATTAGCAAGTAGAATATTTGTATGTCAACTCACTCAACAGTCAATAAACTCCTTTCTGTTTGCAATAATCAAGTGGTTGTTGCACATTCAGACTCCTTGAAGGCAGAACATTGTATATAGTGAAAAAGAGTTCTGCAAGTCCAAGGACAACATATTTAACCTCCATAATGTCAGTTTCTTCATCTGTGAAATGTGAAGAATAATATCTCCTTTACAGAGTCTTTGAGGACTAAGTTAAAAAGCTCATCGATTTTTCTGATAGCGTGTCTGGCATGTAGGAGGTATCCAATAAAAGCTATTTGTTTCCCCATGCCCCCAGCACAGAGTATCTTACACAGTATAGGAATAATACATAATTACTGTATGACTGAAATATGCACAGGGAGATGAGTTCCCTAAGGGGGTGACCTGTATTTTCTGTTCAGACACTGAAGGAATACTTGCAACACATTATATTTAAAACACAGGCTAACAACATAGAGGTTTCTGGGAGAGGGGGTGGGAATCACAAGATTGTTACTGGTACAGGTCAATTCCTTGCTTCCCCCTGATGAGATCCCAAAGCTGAGGGCAGGCAAGAGTCATTCAATCTGCTATTTCTCCTTCTCATGCATATGCAGCCATTACCAATTGACTGCAGCTGTCAGACTTCTCTCCCCAGATGGGTCCTTAGACTTCTGAAAACAGCATTCCAGCAGTCACACATAATCAGTTAGTATAGGCACTTGTGATAAAGTCTTTCTGCTCTTCCCCCAAAAGAGTGCACCTCACTACCTGACTGATCGTATCAGATGAATTAAAAAAAAAAAAGGAAAATTACTTTCCTCCTTCTGTCTCCTGTCTGAATCCCTCTTAGAGCAAGAGGGAAGGGGCTGTGTTTCTTTCTCCTTGTAGAACAATGTTTTAGCCTGTAGTGATTCCTTATACTTGATATTTGATAGTTGGATACCACTTCAGAGTTTACATACTATTTTGAATTGCACTTAATCCTGATAATAACCATGGATGAGAAGTAGATTATGTATTACTACTCTTACTGTACACAGGAGAAAGCCAAGATTCTAAAGAAGTTAATGAACTAATCTAGGATGATAGTGGCATAACTCTAACTTGAAAACTGGGATGTTCAACCCCCACATCTGGCAATTACTTAGAGAAAAATGCTAATATTAACAAGTAATGTCAGGCAGAAGGCTATAGATAGTTACGGCACATGAAAGCCTCAGAGAGAAGATATTAGTCTTCAAAGAGAGTATAAACTGACTTTCATAAGATACAGCAGAGCTGCAGTATAGGCAAAGCACACTGAGCAATGGCACAGAAATTAACTTTGTGGCCATAGCAAGCGATGGTGGGGGGGTATCAGACACAAGACGGACACCATCAGGACCGCTGGCAGGTCATGTAGGGATGCTGCGAATGTTAGGAGATGAAGAATAGAAAACTAGGGCCTCCCTGGTGGCGCAGCGGTTAAGCGTTGAGCTGTGGAGCTGTCGGCAGCGCACAATGCGAGTTCGACGCCCGGCCGGGGAGAATCCCACATGGTGCGGCAGACCCCTCCTGCCTAGCCCGCTGCTCCCCTCAGCAGTGTATTTCTGATCTGCCTGTTCTGCTCCCCGCTGTCTCTGGTGAACCCTCTCGCCGCCCCACACCTCTGGTCTGTACCCCAGCTTGTATGTATAAATAAATAAATCTTAAAAAAAAAAAAAGAATAGAAAACTATACCCTCCAGGGAAGACTTCAAATGCATGGCTAAGCACTTCACATTAGTTTTTTGAATCCTGAGCTATAATCTTTGATTTTTCTTAAACCCTTTTGGAATTAATTTATATTTTCAGTTTTTCAAATATGGTCACAGTTTAAGTTTCCTTGCCTTGATCCTAAAATAGTACTACTGAAGAGTCATGATAGGAGAGATTTAAATCCTTGAATTGGCAAAAATATCTGTATCCTTTTCCTTCTATTCCATTGGTAACATTTCATACTGCTGTATCTTGGGGTTACTGGGCTTTCCTGGGAAATAAGAATACTAGATAAAAATTTAATATACAAAACCAACAAGGTATGTGCACGTGCGTGGGCGCTCTCTCTCTTGAGTGTTCTCTCTCTCTCTCTCTCTCTCTCTCTCCCCGGCAAATTAAATTGTGTAAGGGAGAAAGAAAGATCTATTTCAAAGTGTCAAAGAAAAAAGGCCCAGATCCAGGAAATAACTCAAAGTAGGTAGGAAGTACAGAAATGTGCATGATTTGTGTGAAGGACATTTTTAAATATTATGCGGGATACAAACTATGACTTGAACAAATGAACACATCTACCTTGTTTTTGGAAACACACCATAAATATATTAATTTTTCCTTAACTTAATGTACACCTATAATATAATTATGATCAAAATATCTTTGGGATTTTTTTTATAAATAGATAAGTTGAGACTAAGTTCATATGTAAAAACTAACAAGCAGTAATAGTCAAGGAAAATTGTAAAATAGAAAAGTAATGAAATAGTTTTAATCCCATCAGATAGTAATTATGAAAATTCAGTCCATAAAGAGACTTAAATGCATATTCAATAATTGATAAAAGCAGTATTGCTTAATAAAGGGATAAAGGGATTGTTCGATAAACATTTTAAAAAGTAGAAACAAGAAGGCAAGAAACCAGAGAAGAAATATATATATAAGTATATACATATTTGTTAGTATAATACAAAATCTAGAAGTCATAAAAATTATCAATGTATTTACTAAAATACATCTAATCTGCAAGAAAAAACAACACAAGTAATATTAAATGGGCATCTAAGAAAAAGCATTTGCATCTTACAGACAACAGTCTCTTTTTCCTAAATAATAAATACAAGTAAATGTCAGAAAAAAATTCAAAGAAAAAATTAGAAAAGATATGAAAAGATACAAAGGTATGGTTTACAGGAAAATAAAGAGTTCTTAAGCAATTGAAAAGATCTCCAATCTCACTGACTTTGCTATGCAATATTAAAGCGATAAATAATACTATAATGATTATCTTTACCCACCAGAATAGCAAATATAAACTATCTTGATACTGCATTGATTGGTGAGGATATGAGAAGTAGTTCATTTCAGACCTTAGTGGTGGGATGGTAACTGGTACACTCTGTGAAGGTAGTTTGCTGTACCTTCCAAAATTATAAATGCATATTTCCTTTATCTCAGAAATTCTACTTCTAACAAGTGTACTCACACAGGTATATGTAGAATATTTGGAAACATATTCATTCCCCAATTATTTATTACAGTAAAAGACTGAAATACCTAAGTGCCTGTCAGTGTGGTACTGGTTAATTAAACTTGGGCATGTGTATAACAAAATGCTGTGCCGATCATAAATATTAAAAGTAAGAGGTTTTAAATATTGGCTCTGTTTTGACCACTGTAGAGCTCTAAGTCCTCTTCTTTTTGGCAAAATCTCAAAAAGTTGTCAGGAAAATGGGAGGGGCTATGAGTGGTGACTTCTCTCTCCAGTTAAATTCATTATAACAAAGAAAAAGTCATTAGAAGGATAATTCATTAAATTTTAGACAGGTAAAGTGAATAGTCTGTGGCTGCCCTTTAATGTGAAAAGTTTAATCTGAGAGTGAAAGAAGAGAACAAAAACTTTAGCTATATGTCATGGCCAGGAATATTCTTGGAACAATCTGTAAAGGAGACATAGGTGGAAAATCCCTAGGATCTGTTGAATAGTTTGTGTAACCTTCAACACAGAGTTAGAACAAAGAGAGATGTAAGGACTGGAACCCCAGAAGTTTGGCCTGGGGAACATGGCTTAACACATCATTGCTTTCCTGGTAGCCTACGATGTCTCTGGGTGCTGGTATGGGTAGGAAGAGGGGCAGGGATAAAAGTCTGGGAGCCCTTTGCAGACACCTCTATCTTGGCAAACTTCTTACCTCTTAGCAGCTGCCAATGTCACTGCAACAGAATAACCTACAAAGGGGAAGTTCCATGTTCCCTGCCTCATCTAATGAAGGGTGGAGCTGAGCAGCGAGGGCAAGCTAAAATGGAATTGGGAAAAGGAGTTGGAGAAAAGACTTGGAGGAGGCATGAGGAGCAGAGACATGTGAAGAAGCAGCTGTACTTGCTTCTCAGCCTTGGACTTGCATCAGGGACTTGGGGGACATGGAAGGAGAATACGGGCGAGAGACCTGTGGGAGTCTGACGTTGGCAGACTCTATCTTGACTTCTTTGAGTTTGTTCCTGTTGTCCCAAATTTGCCTCGCCCCTTCTGCCCTTTTCTATAGTCCTCTGTCAGTAGATGATTTAGACTTGTGGCAAACTTAAGGGCCTCAGTGGCCCTAATTTGGGCCAATCCTGTTTGGTTAGATATTTACCCATGAGAGGATAGGTAACTTTGGGTATTTCATTCATTTCTTTTCTCTCTTTGCATGCTAATCTCATTAAAGTGCTTTTCTATTAAAGGTCTTACACACTAAGACTATGCTTTGTCTTTATGTGGTAGATGGCAGAACTATTTAGAGTGTGCAAATCTTGGGTCTTTGGGTGCCCCTCAACCTGCCTGTTAACATCACCATTCTTGGAACATTCTTGTCAGGAACAGAGGGAGACCACTGGGAATTCATATTTATTCAGTTGTATCCTTTGATTATTGCAAGGTTCTCAACGCTGCCGGCCTATTATCTGGATTGCTAATAAAATTTGCCAGTAGCTTCGCTCTTCGTAACAGTGCTTATGATTTAAGAGGTCTGGGGTAAACCTAGGCATTGGTAGATGTTAAATAAAGTTTCCGAGGTAATTCTACTGTGCATCCAGAGCTAGGAATCTTGGAACTGTGCTCACATCAAGTTTTTTTATTGCTCACTAATGCTTGTGAGTAGAAATTCTGGTGTTTGTGAGGTCATTTCTTCTATTCCCCAAATTCACTTGGGTTCCACATTAGGCTTAAGATAGAGGGAAAGAGAAAGAGGTAAGCAGCTAGAGAGATAAAAAATAATCATTAAAAAGCAATATCTGAAACAGAGAGCATGTAAAGGGAGAAGGGGGTGAAAGTAAAGAGAAATGCTGAGTTCTTCATTCCAAATTCACTCCAGAACCTTTGTGAACAAGATCCAACAATTTTCAGTTTGTAAATATTTTCACTGATTTTTAATACACACTTTGAGTTTGAGAACTCTGATATATTGAGCCATCCATCTAAAGTACAACCAATGAGGAACGGATAGGGATCATGTGATGAGACCCAGGGTTTCATAATCAACAATACTTGGGGTAAGCAGAAGAGCTTATTCGCTGATTGGATTTTGTAAAAATCCCCCATGAAACTGGGAAAGCTTTGTATGAAAATCAAAACCTAATTTCTCTTATCTGAGGCAATAGTAAAATGGCATACCTACCTGAGTTGGGCCCTCAAAATGAAGGTCCTCAAAGACCATTCATTGGACATAGCAACTGATTGATTATATTTGTAAAGACCCTATTTCTGGATAACATCACATTTACAGGAACAGGAGGTTAAGATTTCAACATATCTTTTGGAAACCCAATTCAACCCATGTGGATATTGTGTGCAGAACTGCCTTCATTTTGTGTAAAGCTGTTTTAGCCATGAACCCAACAGTGGCCATACTTTTGATTTTCCAACCTCTTCATTTATAGGCCTATAAATTATTCTTTCTAGAGCTGTACTTCACTTGGTAAAAGTGCAACTAAGAAGCAAGGAATAGTGACACCTTGTCACTTTCTCCATCACCAGACTGATAGGCATTAAATCACACTGACAAGACAGATGCCCTGGGAGTAAATGGCCAGTTTGCAGAGAAAAAAAGAGTAACAATAAAAGTACATGTGAAGACAACTCATTTTAAAGCTCTTTTTCTTGTGCACACATTGGAATACTTATTTTATCACAAGAAGTTATTTGACTTCAATTTTTGTTCTGTGTGCAGTATCTGGATGCAGGTCTGAGAAGGCACAGAATTCCAGAGAGGCAGGCTAAATAGTCTCTTGGGATTCCTTGGGAACATTTGATCTTATTTTTGCTGTTGGAAAGTGTTGTAAGAAAACCTCCCAAATTTAGTTCCAAAACAAAGAAATATCTTTACTATTTGGCCATGGACTAGAATAGATTTGTTCTAATTCTTCAATGAGCTTCTACTTCTACTGGATTGTAGTTATGATACATTGTACATAGACAACTCTCATTACAAGTTGTGAATGAAGACAGTTTTTAGGCTCAGGTTGACAAAATCTAGAATCAGAATCAGAGCAGTAAGGATATTAGAGGAAAGGAGAAAGTGATACTAGGAGGAGCTGAGGTCAGGGGCAAAGCATATCAGTCAGAATGTCTGGGATTCTGAGGGCTCTAATTGGATCAGGGCAGATTATGACCACACCTGACTGGACCTGGGAATATCTCCTTCCCCCTCATGGTATGGAAGGAGGCTCCTACAGGGTCATGGAAGTGTTACTAAAGTAGTTCATTTCAAGGGACTCCTTATATGCATGCTGTAAATTTTATTCCCATACTTAAGGGAGATGCAGTAGGAGAGTGGAGATGGAAAAGAGGTTTCGGGACTTCAGTTTTCTTGCTGTTTACAGTTCAAACACACTAATTCTAAACAACATGCATAGTGCTTATGTTTCTGAATGAACACAGTGTTATTTTATCACCATATAACTCCATCCTGCAGGTGTGTGGTCCAGAGTTACCTTGTTTTCTTATTTATCAATGTTGTAAAGGCATTCCCTGGAGATGGGAGAACATGGAAAACATATCAGTGAATGGCTGGAGAGTGAAGGCAATCCAAATATATTCTGACTCTGGCTTTGGAGCCAAGATCATAAGGGAAAGCAGCCTTTTTGTGTAGCAGCTTTCCCCTCTCCCAACAACAGCCCAAACCAGCTGCTAAGAAGTTATGGGATTGTTGCCTGGATGGGGCCTCTGACGACACATACAAGGGGGGTTAGGGTAAATTGGCTTCTGAGACTGACTTCTGTACTAGACAGAATTTTGGGGTTCATATTCCTCTATGGCCTTAGGATTGTGCACATGAGTCTAAAATATTGTCTCTGGGAAAATAAGTAGGAAGCTTATTGAGCTGTATCGGAAGAGGGGAAAATATAGAACTAAGTACCCTCAGTTGTGCCTGTATGAATTGCATACCATAAATATACTCATAAATTTTAGGTTGCAAACACATTGGCATAAATTATTAAGAATTGAGGGTTTCCTGCATATTGAGATTTAAGGTGTACCAAGAAAAGCTCCCCTCCCCATAATTTTCTCGCTAGGACTCCATAACATCACCATAGTCTGAACTTTGCATAAAGGTGAGGCTCTCTGATTCAGATATGTCAAGTTACCAACTGCAGTCTCCATGGTAGCCCTGCAAGTCAATCACCATCACCATTCACTGCTATCTTGTTTCTCCTGGTTGGAAATTCTAAGAATGTCATACAGGATCAGCATTGGCCTTTCTACTGAACAACTCCTGTGAACACCATCCCTCCAGTTCTCAAGGAAATAGAAGTTTCTCCCACACAAGAAGGTTAGTCGCCAGCTAATTTTATGTGAAACATCTAACAGCAAATTTTTACTAGATTATTGTAAATTGAGAAATGACGTAAGAGCAAGTGAATCTAGATTTGGACTGAAAAGGCCTTACATTACAGTTTATCATGTAATGGCTAGTATGACATAAATATTTTGGGGTTCCTTTTCTTCATCTGTAAGGGTAGATTAATAATATTTATTTCACAGCATTGTTTCAAGGATGGGATAATATCTGAAACATAATATCTGGAACATATCTGAAACACATTTGGGAGTTAATAAATGTTTATCTATAAGCTGGGTTTATACTAAGTCACAAGGAAGCAGATAGATACCAGATGTTATCACTTTGAAACCAAACAAAGGGTCAGATAAAGCTAAACTCAAAAACTAACTTTGAAAGTTAACTGGAATTGAGGCATTCATTGGGGGAGGGGCAAGAACAAAATGGGGAAGGCGAACAATGGACTATGGAGGAGGACTATGGGTGCTTTCGTAGTGGGGGTGCTATGATAACAGCAACTTAAGAGGGGGATCTTACACTTCCAAAATACAAAGATGTAAATCCATGTTACTTCAATAAAAATATTAAAATAAATATTTATCTAATAGACCATTACATTTTTAAAATGCATTTATATACATATATAAACACTTAACATATATCTTTAATATATATATATATATATATATATATATATATATATATATTATCCATTTGTTCTAATTTTCCAGTGAAGTAAACAAAATAATAAGGTCATATTAGAACCTAGAACTTTTGACTTACCAGGTATAGACCTGGTCTCTTCAAAGAGTGTAAATTCAAAGGGAATACTGGAATGGCACATTTATCTCAATTATTTGGGAATTTAAATAGTTAGATTGAAATGGTCAGAGGGTAAATGGACTTGTCATTTGACAAACATTAAAATATTCAGCAGTCTTTCCTTATTTGGTAAACAAATTCATTTGATTCCAGGTATTGGACTGTGTCTCACCACTGATCAATATGGGAAGCTTATTTTGGGAGCTTGGCACAGCAAGTTTCCCTATGTAAGTCTCAAGAGGCCATCTGATGAATTCAAGCAGTATAGTTAGAAGTCAGTGCTGTCAGGCCCCTCTGGGGCAGTTGACACAATGACTGACTTACTCATTGCCAGTTTGTCGATATCAAATCACAGGTTTTCTTGTATCCCAAGATGGACTCATATATATATTTTTTTAATCCTGTCCTTAATGTGCATTTGGGGGTATGCTAGTCCTTTTCTTCAATCCAAAAGATTCAGAGAGACACATTCACCTGACTCTAGCCTGAACTGTTATCTTCATTGGAAATAGTTATTTTCTTTAAATGCTAGGATGCAGTCAGGACTAAAACTGCTGGATTTGGGATATTTGATCATTGAGAAGTGTGCTGTCTTAGGGAAAATTCTCTTCTATCTTTAAATTAAAATAATTTATATGAGTTTATGTGAGCATGTAGGCATAAATTAAAATGCCTATGAATCAAGCTTTTAGAATGTGTAGTTGTTTGGAAATGAGGATATGTCAGGTAGTCCTATAATGACATTACAAAAAAAGAGCAGTTTAGATTTCTGAAGAGATTTTTATGTTAGAGGCCATCTAGCAAAAAATCTCAATATAAACTTCTGTTCTTCTCTTTGAAATGCACTGAATAGTGCTGGAAGTGTTTAACTTGTTTCAGAGATGCTAATTTGAGGCTCCGACAGCTGCAGTAGTTATTAATATGAGCACAATGGCTGACAATTTGACAACAGGCTCTAGTTTTCATTTGCTGCTTTCATACTAAATGTCCCTTTTGTGCACAGGGTGTAAAAACCATGGTCAGATGACAGACTTGGGAGACAGGCCTATGGACTGACCAGCATCTGGGAGCTTTTTTTTTAAAAGAGTGATACCATTTTAATAAGAAATTTGGTGTATCTCATACTAGGTTATTAATCTTTAACACACGGCTAGTCTTCCCACAGTGCAGTGAAAACTCAAGAAGAAACTTATTAATAAAATTAGTGAGGGGTGATGTGTATTTAATGCATATTTACTCTAGATAAAGGGACATATAAAAGCATCATGTGACATTAAACTTGTTAGAACAAATAAACAGATTTTTGTCAACGTGATTAGAGGTGACTATTTTAAATCAAACGGGTTTCTGTGCCTGTTCATTCTTTATAATTGTCAGAAATAATGCTATGTAAGTGAAAAAAAATCTGATGTCATGTATTTTCTTAGTTGGATTTTATGATGTGTAAAAAAATATTTGTATTTGGTCTGTACGTTTTGCTTACGGAGTGTCATTTTGCTTGGTTGAACTCTGTTTTGTAAATGCACAAAGGCTTAAATCATCCTGTGGGCATCTCTGCATGTGTCACATTCAACAGATAAATTGTCTAACTCCATGAATGTGTTTCTTTTGAAGGACTCAGCTGATCTATTGTTTGAACAAAAGCAAATAACCAACAAAATGCTGAAAGACTAACTATCTCTCACCAATGCTGAATCAAAGCCAGTTAAAATACAGGCATTTTCCTACAGTGTGCGATTTCACAAGTGAAACTGGATAGCTTAAGACTGGTATAGTTCGGGTCTCCCTGGTGGCGCAGCAGTTGAGCGCTGCGCTGTGGAGCTGTCGGCAGCACATGCGATGTGAGTTCGACGCCCAGCCCAGGAGAATCCCACATGGTGCGGCAGAACTTTCCTGCCTCGCCCGCTGCTCCCCTCAGCAGTGTATTTCTGATCTGCCTGTTCTGCTCCCCACTCTGTCTCTGGTGAACCCTCTCACCGCCCTAAGCCTCTGGCCTGTACCCCAGCTTGTAGGTATAAATAAATAAGTCTTTAAAAAAAAAGATTGATATAGTTATTGTATATAGTTATAGGTTTCTATAAAGAGATTGATTAACTAGGAAACGTACCTTGCATGAAGCAGCTTGTCTTCCAAGTTAGAAGATCAGCTAGAAGATCAGCTCCATCAGACCAGAGACTGTTCTCAAATCCTGGTCTGGTTTAGTGCCTGTCACATGAGTGAGTGATTAAGTGAGTGAATGAATGCTTTCAGAACTTGAATATTCATTTATACAGGACTTGAATATAAGATGGTTAATTCTAACAACCAATATGCAATGTGGGTATTCTTATTTCCATCTCATAAAGAAAGAAACTTAAGCACAGGTTACAGTCATTTGCTCACTGTTATCCAGCTGTGAAGGGTTAGAGATGAAAATTGAACTGCTGTTATTCACTCCAAATTTTAGACAACATCAATGTCTTCATAATGTCAAATTTCTGTGCTCAGGGTTTACTTCTGCTGCTATGATAATAGTACGCACCACCCTTTGTCCTTTACGTGTTAACAAACTTTTTCTGTGAAGGGTCAGATAGTAAAAATCTAAGGTTTTGAACCATCTGCTCTGTCATATAGCCCCTCAATTCTGTCATTATGGCACAAAAGTACATTTATGGTATATACACACACACACATATACATATACGCATATACACACACTCATATATAAACACATTAGCATGTATGTTTTCCAGCAAACTTTGATTTATAAAACAGGTAGTGGGCTAGATTTTGCATATGGGAGATAATAACAGAGTAATAACAGAAGAGAGGACCTTAAATCTGAGGATTTAAGTTCTATTCCAGGCTGCATTATTAAAAATTAAAATTTAAAAATAAGTAAAAATACAAACAACTAGCATTTATTAACTCAATAAATGTAACTTTTTCATCAAATTTATCTCATTTATAAACCTGTGTACAGAAAACCTATGCCAGTCACTCAAGATCATTGCACTATTAGTTGTAGAGCTGGGCTTGAGCAGGTCTGCTTCCTTCAGCTCACCCTCAAGTTTCAGGAGCTCTGACAGGAAGCTCCTGCTCCCAACAAGATAAAACAACATGCTGCAGGACCTGAACACAGCCAGTCCATCATCTTTGGTGACATGGAATCCAGGGAGAGATGAGGCTTTGTGTTCCCAAAGGCTGGCACACGGGGATGCTGGCTGCCTAGAATGAGCCCATCACTGATGACACAGGACCCAGTAAAGAGCAGGTTCTGGGATGTATGATGCCCTTCTTGGCATTTACAAACAGCTCTCCTGAGCCCTGATTGCTTTCTAATACATCAATATAAATGTTTTCTGCCCTTTGAATATCTAATAAAGAACTCATTTAAATAGAATTATGCAAAGTATATAAGACAATGTCTCTAGGTCAAATTTGAAACTCTGAAAACTTGTACCAGGGTCACTGTATCTTTTCACTCTGTCTCATCTTGAGGAATGCATGTCTGCTCCCGGGGCAGACAACCTCAGCCAGTGAGCATGGCCACTAAGCAGTTTCCAATACTTGGTAAGTATGTGTTACCCTTATGGAGCATTGGAAGGTTGCTGTTGCTATGGCTGCAGTGCTACCATCCGTGTTGCAGGAATGTGGTTGGGTGGGAAAGTGGGAATTTTGGACAGGCACAACTATTTTTAGTGGTCTATACCAAGAGCCCCCCCCCTGAAGGCAGGTAAAAGTGCACAGCTAGATTTCCAACATTATAAGAACCAAATAGGCTTCTCCTGATTTTCTTCCACTGGCTATCTATTCTTTGCCTTTTGCTTTATAGACTCCATAGGGAAGGTGACAGCCTAAGACTTTAGATTCTTTCAGTTCACTTTCCTCACTACTGAAATAGACCAGGACTATATAACATATATCGTACCACGAGAAGACAGAGAAAATGGAAGAAAGATAAGTGAAGAGGAAAAGATGAGTAAAATACTATCTTTGCCATCTGCTATCTTTGTATAAAAAGCAGTGATGGCAGAGGGGAGGTGGGAAGATAGTATTTACTGGCTATAGATGCCAAATTCTAGAGATCTGTTGCACAACAATGTGAGTATACTTATCACTACTAAACTGTACACTTAAAAAATTATTAAGATGGCAAATTTTATGCGTTTTTTTAAATCACAGTTTAAAATAAAAACAGAAGCAGGAGATATGGTTCAAAACCTAGTTCTGTGAGTAGTTATATGAATCTGAGATACTTAGGAGACTTGTCTTCTGCATCAGTAAGGTCAGAACATGATTCCTATCTCAGTAGGAAGAAAAAGTTAAATAGTATAACGTATGTAAAGTGCCAATTACAGTATTTCTCACCAGTAGAATTTTTTAAAAAAGATTTATTTATTTATGTATACAAGCTGGGGTACAGGCCAGAGGCATGGGGTAGCGAGAGGGTTCACCAGAGACAGAGTGGGGAGCAGAACAGGCAGATCAATGGAAATACACTGCTGAGGGGAGCAGCGGGCGAGGCAGGAGAGGTCTGCTGCGCCATGTGGGAATCTCCCTGGCTGGGTGTCAAACTTGTGTCTCCGCTGCCGACAGCTCCACAGTGCAGCGCTTAACCGCTGCGCCACCAGGGAGGCCCTCGCCAGTAGAATTTTAATAAAAGTTAGCTTCCTTTTCCCACCTTTATCATTCTCCTCCTGTGCATCTTTGTCCACTGCTTTGATAACAGTTTTATCTTCCTATGTAATATTTTTCCTGGGAGGTCAAAAATAATTTAACTGGCTTCTCTTGACCACCATTATTCAGTTCATTTTCTATGTGTTGTGGTCTACCCCAAACAGTAAATAATAAACTAACAGTTATCTGGATTTATGAGTCAGCTGGATTTACTAGTCTGGAATCATCAAATTGCAAAGCATGAACAATTCAGAGTGTTGGGATGAAATATGATATTTACTATTTCCTAAGTGCCCCAAGGAAGAATAAGAGTTGCTGAGTGGTAAACCAATAATATCAACTCCCTAGTCATGATAACAATGAAGTTAAAAATAGGATGTGAATCAGGAAATTAGATCATAATGGACTACCAATTATCCCTTCAAGGACAGTGGTGGGAGCTGAGGACCAAGTTGGTGAGAGTTACAGTAGCAGAGCAGTGAAGAATTTATATTTCACTTGGTGCTTACTAGAGACAAGGTAGTTCACCTTAGTCTCCCTCCCAACGGTCTCAGAATTAGTTTGACAATGGTTCTTTTATTGTAGACTGTTAAAGAGACACGCACGATAGATTTACAAAATCATTTTTTTTCAATGATCTTTGTTTTTGTTTTTGTTTTTGTTTTTGTTTTTTCCCCCATAACTTACACTTAGCACCTAGTCTAGACATAATCTAGTGCTGGGTGCTAAGAGGAATAGTGGGCAATTGCCAAAAATGTCCCTGTCTAGCTTTCTGGGTGAGAGGAAAGAATGGAATGTGTGAGCACACACAAACACATATATGCATAATCACACCCTCATGTGTATCAGTTAAGCACAGTACAGGGCAGATACATTAATAGTTATCAATTCAGAATTTTATATCACCAATACTTCAGATGTTTATAGAAATGAGAGGTTAGGGTAAGTTGAATCAGCGCTTCTCAAATGTAAATGTGCACTCAAAACCCCAGGGGATCTTGTTAGAATGCAGATTCTGGTTCTGTAGGTCTAGCCTGGGGTCCACATTTCTAGCAAATTTCTGATCCATTTTGTTTATTTGTGTATTTGTTCATTACTGAGTCTGTCATGCACTATGCATCGTGCTTTATCCCAGGTATAAAGCAGCAATAAAATATAGCTTTTCCCTCAAGGCGACAAGCATAGCAAAAATTAAAACTACATAATTGATAGGAATATTCTCAGGCTTTTTTCTGAGTCCAGAGCTATAAGAGGCAGACTACGAAGGAAGGATAAGAGTTCACACAGTAAATAAGTTGTTGTGGGCAGTTCAGGCAGGAGGGGCAGTGTGTTTGAAATCCTGAAGGTGTTTAACAGCATCCTTGAGGTTGTTTAAAGGTCTGTGATGTGGCCAAAGCAAAGGCTTGCGTTAAAGAGTGGAGGGACAAAGAAGTGGACAGAGGCCAAGGTCCAGCTTCTGTGCCAAGTATGTTCGCATAACATTCTAAAAGCCTAGGTGAGCTGTGGAAGAATTCACAGGTCGCTTAGACATTCCCTTAATAGACAGTATGTCTCAGCCTTGTCTTTCACTTGTATGTGAGCACATCAACTTCTTTCTGGGACCGAAATGCTTGATTTGGTGCCCAACCTTACCCGCCCCCCCAAACCATGTGAATCACTCCTTTCTATTTTCTGCTGCTCCAGTGGTTTCTTTAGAAGTTGTTAGTAATGCAGAAAGAAAAAAAAAGCTATTTTGTCCCAAACAGGACCTTTTAGAGAGATTAACAGAAGCTTCAGCAAACTTCAATGTCTAAATCTTCTAGTTCATTTAAAAAATAAATGAGCTAAAATAAGGTGACAAAGTTTACAGCATATTTTAAATATTCTCTGAATAAATTAAAACTTTTACCATAAGCAGTATACTGCAGTGTGTGCTATTTTAAAGATAATTATAGCTTTATAAACACCAAACTACATTAGGAACAGAATGTGGTATATCTCCATAATTACATATATAATCTATTTTATTGACATAAAGTGAGAATATGAGAACTTTTGTAAATGTGAGAATAGGTCAAACCACTACCCTACTTCCTACCCTTCCTACTCATCCATCCTAAATAGGCCTGAATCCAGGTGCTTCACAGATTCTATTTGTTTGGTTAATTACACTGGTCAACAAATTTTTACAAGTCATGTTATTGAAATAAAATTAGTCATTTTCTATCAATTTGTATGTGCTCAACACGAATATGACAGTCACATTTTAATTTTGGCTCTAGTTTTTTTTTGTAATCTGCAATAAATTGATGTTTACATCATGAAATGCATGCCAATAGTAATAGGCCTACGGTTAATACCTGTAAAAAATCAAGTCATAGACTACTTCTTAGATTTCTTCGCTTGTCTCTTGTACAGCTGTTCAGGAATAGAATAAATGGAAGACAGTTTCCATTGTGCAAAAGCACAGCCTTAAGACTCAGTTTTGAAGAGACTAGAAAGAGTTTCCATTCCTGTGGGTCATGAGTAATTTCTAAGGCAACATGAGGCCCTCAATATCGGAACAGAATACTAGAGTAATTTCCTTTCTGAAGAAAGGCTCCAACTGCTGCTGGCTCTTTCGATATAAAGTAGTTGTGGCATCTTCTAGACAATTCCATTGTTGGAGTCTTGATGCTAGCAATTCTGCCTTGTTCTTGGATAAGTCCAAATCACGAACCAGGTAATTTAGTTCTTCCTGTGTTAGTCTGTGTGGGCTTGATGATGCACCACAGTGAAAATCTGGATCACTGCATGCTGATGGAACAGGAGAAGAACAGGTCGGCTCACCCTTGTCCTCATCAGATGAATCAAAAGAATATTCTGCTGGAGGTTCTGGAATAGGAAGTCCCTCACCATGTGGAACTGTTCTCAATGCAGACGGCAGGTTTGGGTAGACTAGTCTTGACTTCTTTTGCTTTGTTATTCCGCCGGAAAGAGGAGGAACCAGGCAGAAGGAACAGTCTTTTATGTGGTTGCTTGGCTCTTTCCACACCATGGGGACTGCAAATGGCATGGGTGGTCTTTTGCCATTTCACCACTGTGAAAGCTATGTTGTACATGTAGCACAGCATAGATGCGGGGCCTAAGGCTTGTCTTGGTCACCAACTTTGCATCCGACATCAAGATGATAAGCCTTCTTCACTTGAGAAGTGATACTTTTCTTCTGGTTGGCAAATGTCACTCCCCCACAAATAGAGCAGAAATTATTCATGCTATTAATGCACTTTGGAGGCATTACTGTTCTGTATTGTGCCTAAATGGATAAAATAATAACAATTCTATGGAACAGTAGCCTAAATGGTCTCGCACAAAGTCTGAAATATTTTCAGTGCTCAACCCTTCTGAGAGGGCTTTATACAGTGCACTGCTGATGTCAGCTTACTTTAGCAGCCGCCTGACAGTAGTATTGCATTGCATCAGAAAATGATGCAATGACCTCTGGATGATGTGTGCATGATGGTATTATGCAATGCGATGCAATATTACATCATTCTAGGCTGATTTAGGATGTTGTTGCAGTCCTGGATAAATTTACACAGTGAAACATATAAAATGAATTGTATGAAATATCTTCAAGTTGAGAGCTAATAAAAAAATTTCAGGGTTATATTCATGTTCGGCACACCAAGATACTACAGATTAGGGGCTTTTTAAGTCAGTAACGATCTCACTGTTGACCAGTGTTATTAGAGAAACCAAACATAGACCTCACGGGGCAAATCAATTCAGTGATGGAAGGATATGCAAGGTGACCAATGACCTTCAAATGTTACTTTGAGGGTCGACAGAAAAGCCCACTGTGTTGCCAACCTGGACACATTCAATAAAATGACAAAGACCACTGAAGAGGAAATGGACATGTCATGGTGTTAAAGACAGACTAGCTGGTCCTCAATTATCATCCCTCTTTTTTTTTGGCTTAGTGGAAGATTTCCTGATTTGAAAAGACAGGTTTCTTTTTTTTTTTTTTTTTTTTGGAGACAATGAAACACAAATGAATGCACAAACAAAAGGCATATCTGGCAGCATAAGAAGCAGTTTGCAGTTTAAAACACAATGATAAACACCAAATTTAGCTCCCATTCCTTGAAGCATCCCAAAAAGCAATGTACAGAAAACTGCATGGAGTAAACAGACTCATGTCTGTGTTCTATTTACCAGCTCTAAACATTAAGATAGCAGATCTTCATAGGTATAGTTCCTGTGCTTGAATTACTAATTTTTTTTTCAGAAAAATTAAACAAGATCTGGATCCACAGAAAATCCTAATGAAGACTTATTGAGCTATATTATGAGTTTGAAGAGAAAAGGAGCATCTTAACAAGGAAAAAGAAAATAAACTATGATTATGTCACTTTGATAAATTGAAATTGTCCAGTCTGGAAAAAGATCTGATTGGCTGGGCTTAATACTGGAGTGAATTATAACAGGGAATATAGGGAAACCAAATAGGAGAGAGACACTTGGGGGGGGGGAGGGGGAGGATAAGGGCACAAAATGGAGTAGAAAAGAACACAAGGGACCACGGAGATGGATCATGGGTGAATTGGTGGTGGGTTACCCAAGGGGAATACAAAATGTAAAAGATATAAATAACAATAAAAATATATATTAAAAAAATACTGGAGTGAAATTTCATGGTTATGTCTTTTAAAAACCATGTAAATTGGCAAGCAAAATGCCAACTGGACCTTGCAGGCTTCAGCAAGAACACACTGTCCCTCTCACTTAAGAAAACCTGCCCCTGCTCAAAGGCCTCCAGTGAGCCATGCCAGCTTGCTTTGGCTTTGCTATGAGGGAGTCTGGAGGGACAGTGTGGGTGGGGCAGAGAGCTTTCAAATGAAAAAGGATTCTGCTCTGTAGAGAAAAAGGAGCCAGAGTCATAAACAATGAACCTGGAAGACTCACCCTTTGCTGTGCTTTCCACTGTAGCAAGAGGATTTCTGGCAAAGTTGAGAAGAATTTATATAAATGTCCTTTAGGATGCAGAGGTAGGTTACCTAGTTCAGAGAAGAAGGAGGTTGGAAACGTGCTTAAAGCAGGTACAGAGAGGTTCACGGATTATGAAGACATCGGAGTAGCAGGGGCTTTAGAGGTTTTCTGGTCTGATACCTTTTTAATACAGATGAAGCATGAAAGAAAACCTCAAGTGACTTGCTTAGGGTCACACATGGTACATTAACAGAGTGGAGTATTAATACCATGTAGAGTTTCTGACTCAAGTGACTATGACAGATTATTGCAAAAGTGACTCTGATTCTTTCCCTCTCTGTATCTGTAATCAGAGAAACGCCTAGCCAGGCCTGACTAAAGAGCAGAGCAGAGCAGATAACTAACTATGGATCTGTGAGCAATAGTAATAGCTGTTCTCCTAAGCCTCACAATTTAGAGGTGGTTTGTTTGTGACATTCTTGTGACAATATATATCTGGGTGGTGGCACTGTGAGACATCAATTGTGGAGAGGAGAAGGAGAAGGATAATCCCCAAAGCTTAAATCCTGAAATTTCTAACATCTGGGCATAGAGGCCCATTTAGAGTATGAGACTAGGTCCTGGAAACAGAATTCCCAGAAAAATCTCCTTGTGCCATCACGGCATTATGATCCCTAAATGCCAAATCATTCCAAAGCATTGTGTAATCACCCCCAGGAGCTGTAATAATTGGAAACCTTCCAATCCTTATTTTACAGATAAGGAAACAGGCTGGACAGTTAAGGCAAAATTGGCCATGTAATTTGCAGACACAGCTCAAAATGAAAATGTGAAGTCTCTTTGTTTAAACATCAAAAATTTTAAGACTAAACCTACTATACCTTCTAAGTGTACATGCTTCTTCAACAGGGCAGGATGTATGCATAGAAATCCGCCTGGAGTTGAACAATTGATTCAAGAACACCCCTCAGTTTCTCCCGCTTAACTTCTACTAAAAAATGTAACTCAGTATATTTGTTAATGGCTAATTAATATGTAGGGCAAGAACCTAAGGCCTGTAGTTCCTATTCCAGAAATTGTTTTTTTCTTCATTTTATGGAAGATTGATAGGAAGAAAACCTGAATCAGAAACAATATGGCTGACTTGGGGGTTTGGCTCAGAGAGAAGAATTTACAGTTCTTCATAGACTATATTGAAGCATAGGAATTTGGATTCAAATAAACTTTGAAATTAGAATCCTTACATCAAGTATCTGCTGCATTCAATTATATCTATATCATAATCATATAAAGATAAAATTTTTCTTTATGGAAGTAGATTACAGTTTATTACAATAAATTCCTTGAATTGTTTGTCTCTTTACTTAGCTAGTTCTATCTTATCTTTGCTTTCTTGTTTGTCTTTTCCCTTTTAAGTAGAAAATTCTCAGGTGCTAACAAGAATTTGATATTTTTTATTTCTCTTAAGTTTTGCTTTATTTATTATATTAATGAATTTCCAATAGCTCTGAATGCTTCTTTTTCCTTCAGAGCTCCGAAAAAAATGATTGCTAAGTACATTCTTCATCCCATCCTTAACCAAATTTGTCATTACTTTGAATACTGTTCTCTGTGATTATATAAGATACTGCAGTTAAATTAAAGGGAATCCTTATTTCTGCAGAAAACTAGTTTCTTTTTTAAATTTTATATTTAATTTAAAAAGAAAATGGATGCTCCTTCTTTGGGATTTTTAATTTTCTTTTTTCATTGTTTTTTTTGTGGGAAATTAAAAAAGGCCCCTTGGGTAGTAGAGTATGTGGGTTAAAACTTTTATCTTTTAGAAAATACAAGGTTTCCGTGACCTCCTTTTTTAAAAGACAATGAAAGTGACAAGGCGAGATCTTAGATGACAAAGTTAAAGGCATCACTAAAGGCAAAAGCCAGAGATGAGAAACAAGAGTGAGAACACACATAAAAGCTAGACGCGATGTTATGAGGAACAGAGCTCAGTTTCTTTGTGCATCAAAGGTCAAGCTAACTGAACATTAATGCTTGATGCCAGGCAGAGTTCCTGCTGCATAGAGGCGGATTGCTTTCTGAATTAACATGGATTCTTCTTGCTTTAAGGGTCACTTGCTAAGTCACCAAAGACACATATCAGTGCTGTGACTTGCATCTTTCTTCCCATCCACCTGGCCTTGGCTGCAGCTGCAAATGAAGGTCAGGTTCTCAGCATTTCCTCCCCACTTCTCCTCCCTCAAAATCACCATCCTGGGATTACATTTGAACAGTGACTTCAAATGAATTAATAAAATGTCTAATTTAATTTGGAAGGATGAGTCTTGATTCTACTTTAGTTTATTCAGGCTCTTATCGAAACAGAATAATTTTTTTAATGAAGGTAATATTGGTTTACTATGTTGTTTGTGTTTTAAAAGTATAGGCTCTTCCCATATCAGGTATTGTTACCAAACCACACCCACCACCAAAGCTTTCTTAGTCTATTAGTCCATTTTACTCCCCTCTCACTTGGTTATTGCTCCTCTCCTCTCCCTCCCCTACTGGCAGCCTCAGTTCTACTATCAGATTTTCTAGTGTTTGTTATCAGTTTAGTTTCATCTGACCCTTTGCTTGATTTTTCTATATTCCACATATCAGTGATTGAATCTGGTAGCTGTCTTTCTTCTTCTGAAACAGAGTAAGTTTTCATAGTCCCTCATGGAAACACCAACTTTCTCCATCAGGTTGGGAAAGAAATTATATTACCAAAGGAGAAGGCTTTTTGATTCAATTTCTAGAATAAGTACCACGGTGGTCAGGACTGGTCAAAGAACTGTAGGTCAAAATAATTGTGACCTGGCTCTAATTATTATCCTTTGGGCATGGGTTTTCTTCTGCTCCTTGCTGTTTCTACCTAATCTATCTCTCACCTCTCTTTCACTCGTCTCCCTATACCAATGCTGTGACCTTTCTTTAATTATTCCAAAGTCACATTGACTCAGAAATCTTTCAGCAGCTTCCTTTAGGGACAAAATCAAGCTGAAACTTTCTGTCCTTAAACTGAAAGTTAAGTAAGCCTTTAGTTACTTAGATTCTGTTTGGCTTTTTCTCTTTCTTTTCTACTCAGTGTTCCTCTCCCAAACTCCAGGCGCATTAGTTTGCTTCTTCTGCCTCTCTCTTGCTTCCTTTCATTTGACCCTGAAAGACAAAATGCTGATAAGATCCTTTCCTTTGCCTCATTAAAAAATGCCATAAAATTTATAGGTGGTTTAGGCTGGCCATCACTGATCTTGATTTAGTTATTGCCAGGAAGTGTTTTATGATTATCCACTGACTTATTTACAACAAGCTCAACAAAGTCCTTGGTGTTAGGTGCCTGAGTAGATCTTCTGATTTGTTTGGAAAATAGAGTGGGTACTTGTAGTTCCCTGCCTAGAATGAGGTGACTTGGGTTGTTGGACTTGCACATTTTATCGTAGAAGATAAAATCTCCAAGTTTTAATATGTAATAACATCAAATAATTGTGCTGCTGTGTAGAAAATGTATACAACCCTATGAAAAAACAGGAACTTTCCCAAACATTAGTTTCAAGGGGCCATTAGTTTCAGGAGGCCATTAGTAAGGCTGGTAATTGAAAACAAATTGCATTGGTGATGTTAAAATTGTCTATTGGTAGAAATTGCTTAAATATTTGAATGTGATGATCTCAATTGATAAAACAAGAGTGATTTAGAGGATGATGTAATAACCACTAGTCTTGAGTCTGCTATTTGAAGGATTGGTCAGGGCAAGAATGGTCTAAATGTCTGACACATTGGAATTGTGTTGACTTCTCAGTTGTATATTTGAAATAGTGAAAGTGACTTCTTCCTCTTACAACCACAGGTATCATATTGGCTACGATGTGAATTTAAGGTGCTCAATCGTATCCAAAGCTTTTTAACAGGTGAATGTCTTATTCTAAGCAAAATAGTATAATTATCTGGAACAGATCCATTGAGAAGAGTTGTGATGCATGTTTTCAAAAAGAAATCTTAACTATATATCTTTCAGAAGTTAACCCAAAACTAAGGTGCCCTTGATGACTTGAGCACTTCACTATCAAAGAAGGACTTTTAGTCCAAGGGATAGGTGTATTGTTCTACCATTTTTAGTCACTTCCCAATGGACTAAGCCAGGTTTGGGATTTGAGGTGCTGTCAATAGAGATTGCCTATGACTGCACTACTGACCACTGCACATACCTTTGATGAGGCCAGTGCTATTTCATGGGAAGTAGCTTATGGAAAAGAGCTTGGTGGTAAAGGGGGAAGAATGAAGACTCTTATTTAAGCCCTGGAAATCACAATATACATAGGAAGTACAAGAAGGAGTGATCATATCATGGCAGACCTGTCACAGCAAAATTAGAAAAGTACCACTTGGTAATTCAGGAACCGTGGCTGCATGAAGCAAGCACAAACTGGATCTCACATGGCCAGCTCTCCACATGATGCTCCATTACAAAGCACTGTCCAGAAACCAAAGTAATTATAGCTGAAAGCTAATGGTTATTTTCAACTCTTAAAGATCATGAAAGTAGATTCAATTTTTAACCCACAGTAAAACACTTTTCAAAATTCTCTTTGCTTTCTTCTCAGTTTCCCAGATAGCAAAGCTGCTCTAAAGATACTCAAATGTTTTTCTCATATAACATGTCGCTTATCACACCTTCTTTATTTCCTCAGCTTTCATTTTGCAGATCTACCCAGCCTCTCTGGATGTTTTTTTGTTATTGTTCTTTTCATCTAATGTGGTTCCAAATTATGCTTATTCTTACAAAAAGTGTAGGAACTAATATGGCAAAAATTTTTGGACCATTAAACAAGAGGAAGAGAAGAATTGGAATTCTTATTAGCTAACACGGGAGCAGGAGTATCAAATTACTACAAGATTACAGTTAAGATTTCTTGTTCCTACTACAATCTATAATAAAAACAAACATTTATTAGTAGTTCCACTCATTTTGTTCCACATGTTCTACTCATTTTGCTACCTGTTTATGGTATTAGTGATGTTATAATAACACTAATATTCTTATAAATTTGTAATATCCCTCTAAAAATAAGGACACTAGTTTAGAGTGGTTGAGTAACTTGCCTAAGGTTATACTGCTGGAAGATGGCAGAAATAAGCTTTCTCTGTCTGTCTCTTTCCAAAGTTTCTGTTTCAATAATCACAAACTTAGGTATTGTCATTCCCTGACAGTGTAGGTTATATTGAGAATGAAGTAACCATTTAAACACAATGTCACTTTTTTATATGTAATAAACACAATTTAAGTCATTCTTTTTTTTCCTTTTTACACAAGTTTTTAGCCAAATGTACCATTTTGTACCCAGATCTGCATTAACATACTGGTTACCGAATATAGGATATACGTCTACAAATTAGTACTAGAATTTCCCAACTAAAAATCTACAAATGCTTGTGATTTGTGGAGAAAATCTAGAATTTCAATTTCCCTTTTTTTCCCTACTATTTACTTTTTTCTCCCCCAAAATCAAGAAAGTTTGTGGCCCAAGGTTATAATCTGGAGTCTGTCCCCTCTGAGTAGTTCATCTCTATTGTTTCTCATCTTTGAGGTTGTAGAAAGGATTAGAAGAGAGAATAGGAGTGCCTCAGAGCAGGACAGTGATGAGGGGGACAGAGAGTATATAATGAACTCCAAATGCAACTGTCAGCTACCCTGTCTAATATACAACCTCAAAAATTTTCTTGACACTAAATTTCTAATTTTTTAATAAAAATTCCTTTTAATATAAATGTTTCCTTGCTAGTTTTATATCCTGATTGAAAGTGAAATGATCTGTTTCTGATGAGATTGTCATTATTCTTCAGAAGTCAGGTCTTAAATCAACACTTCCTATTTGTCTCTCTTGGTAGATGCCTTCAACCTGGACTATGTCGTGTGTCAGTCACTTTAATTTTCAGTCTAAAATCAGTGTTAACTCACCACTTGGTAGTGAGTCTTGTTGTCAATTGCCTTTCATGTTTGTCAGTTGGTCCTCTTTCTATAAAAATTAAAGTGTGACCACGCTATTTAAAGCAAATGGAAGAAAGGGCGGGGAAGCTGAATAAACCTTATATTTGGATGCTTGGCCCTTTTGAGTTAAAGCAAACGCCAGAGTTACAAAAAGAATCATTCCAAGTCATCTATCCCCAATTTCTTGGTCCTGTTATAGAAAAGGTTTATTGGAATTATTCCAAGAGACTTATATATTCCTATGTAAAAATAAATACAACTTAGATATACACGTAGTACTTGATTTTCACATTTAAATAGGTGCTGTTGTAAAAATGACATACATTATTTTAATAATGCAACTTTTATGATATATATGTGTGTATTGTGTATATATATATATATATATATATATACACACATATATATGTATACTAGTCAATATAGCAATGTAGACAAGAGATCCAGCTACTACCATGAGACATTTGTGAACTCCTAGGTCAAAAGGAGTTTTCATTTATTAAACAGCTGGGAATCACTAAGCTAAATAATGGTGGTTCCCATGTGGTCAGCAAAATGGGAAGAAATATGAAGGGGGTCAGAAACATATAGACATTTCTACAAAAATAGATCAGGAAGCCTCTAACCAAAGTGATCAGTTTTTGTCAGGAAATTGGCTGGCGTATCCTTGCTTTACCTCGGAGCTATGGAAAATGACTGCTTGATTTAGCATGGGTGTTAAAGTATCCTGTGTCAGCAAACTCACAGGAAGAACTTGTCATTTCTACTGGTATTTTGTCTAAGCTTCAAGATAGCACAGCACTCAGGTACCCCGTGTATCATAATATCTTTGACATTTTCCTGAGGAAAAATCACAGATTATGAGTCAATGCACAAAGGGGGGATAATGGGCTATCTTCGATTGTGAAATTTCTGCTTGTAGTTGGTGATCAAAAGGATCACCTAAACAGCATAGCACTTAAGTTGTTTTGTCAGTTTTTTACCTGCTTCAACTTCATCTCTCTTGCTTTTGGTGACAGAATCTCAGTTTTCTTTTAGGGAATGGTCCATACACACAGATGGGCACATGACCTAGGATCTATTCTCAAAACTTCTGTTGGAATTATCGAGAAGGTGAATTTAACTGGATGAGGTTTTGAAGTTGGTTAGAAATCAGTTGAGGGGGCCTCCCCGGTGGCGCAGCGGTTAAGCGCTGCGCTGTGGAGCTGTCGGCAGCGGCGACGTAAGTTCGACGCCCCGCCGGGGAGAATCCCACATGGCGCGGCAGACCTCTCCTGCCTTGCCCGCTGCTCCCCTCAGCAGTGTATTTCCATTGATCTGCCTGTTCTGCTACCCACTCTGTCTCTGGTGAACCCTCTTGCCGCCCCACGCCTCTGGCCTGTACCCCAGCTTGTATGTATAAATAAAAAAATAAATCTTAAAAAAAAAAAAAGAAATCAGTTGAGGGCTGCTTGTGGTCATCTTTGTCACCACAGAAAAAGCCTGCTTAAGAATAAAGCAACACAGGTGAAAACTCATCAGAAAGTGGAAAAAAAAATCCACAAAGATCACTTGGACATCTGTTCCAGGTATTCCTGGTTTTGATTTTTGAGTTATGTGAGTCAATCAAGCTGCCTTTGTTGCTTACATGTTTGAGTTAGGATATTGTCACCAGCACTAAAGAAACCTGAATAATGCAACATTGTCCTTCAGCCTCTAATAGAATTTACTATTTTCTTTGTACTGTTTCTTTCCACATTCTAGCTCCAGGAAAGCCCCATCCTGCCGGGTCAGGGTGCCACAGCCTCACTCTTTTATGGATGCTCTTAGTGTGCAGCAGAAGGACTTTTTCCTCTAGCACATCTTCTGATTTCTAGGGGTGAAGTAATCACAGCCACATTGAGGAGGTTGAAAAATAGGTGGAGACAGCAGAGACCCTGTAGTTCTCCTGAGGAACCTGACTGTCACACATGATGAAAAATCATTTCAAAGTAGAGGGTTCTAAGATACAAATTTGAGTCTTTCTTTTCAACTGACAATAAGCAGCTAGTGATGCAACACAGTATAAAAGATTGCCAATTCTTGATAAGAGACGCCTAGTAGCTCAGCAGGAGATTCTAAGAGGGAAGACTATAATAAGTGTAGCTTTGTGAAGATGGGTATTTTGATGCTGACCCTTTGATTTTGCTTCCATTCCTTTTTTCTGTGTCTTTTTTCATTTTTGTTTCACTTTTATGTTCTTTTCCAATATCATTCTTTTCTTTGTCTAAAATTGGACCCACAGAAATGAGCCCGTAATAAGGGGACACGAGAGTCCCTAAATTGCTCTCATTTTGATTTTCTACTTTATTAATATTTCAGTATATGGAACATGCAGGAGGTATTTTAGCTCACTGGCCCTTCAACTTATTCATGCTGCTACTATCTAATCCTTTGCATGGAAAATCTGAATATGCATCATAGCTTCTAAAATTGACATTTCTAAATCTGTGCTACATTGTGTAGGAAATTATTTTTATCTCATTAGTACTTGAGAAACCTTCTTCATACATCATTCCAACATCCAGGGAAATGAAGAAAGGGGGGAGGTTTGTATATATGGGAAACATGGTAATAACAATATTATGACCCATCAATAAGAGAAAGTGATTTGCTTGGCTTGAAAATGTTCCTTGATTTTTGTCTTCTTATGATGCTTAATATTTAATGAAATAAGATAACTGTTCCTTCATTATCTTTTCATACAAATGAAAATATTAAATTCTATAATAAAATGAAATGTCCCCTCCCTCAAGTATATGCAGATGCTCTTTAACACTTCAAGTGTATTGAAAATTTACTATGTGCCAAATATCTTATATGTATTACCTCATTTGGTCTTTAGAACACTTTTATAATACAGAAATAACTAGTCTTCTGATTTTATAAGGGAAGAAACCGAGAGCTAGAGAAACCAAGCAATTTGTTCAGAGGCTAGTGTGAGGTCTGTGTCTATCCAGAGACCATGCTCCTAACAGTTAGAGAGGGCAGGAAGAGGAACAATGTTCTACCATTATATCACATATTCTTATGGGCCCCTTGATTCAGGGATTAATGGGGAGAAAACAAAATAAGGTCTCTTCCTAGGTTGCTGATTTGAGGTCATTCAGGGGCAATGGAGCAGGCACAGACAAAGACTAGATGTTAGGGATAGGGTAGTTCTGTCCTAAAGTGATTTTGGATTCAGTGGGCATGTTTGCTGCAGTTTGCAGAGTTGCCAATGGCTTCTTTCTTTTACTGATGCCCAGGAAGTAGCTGGAGCCTAAGACACACTTGTTTCCTATCCACATCACCTCTTCCATTGTTCCCTCACACCCCATATTTTAAACCACAATGGATTTTAAGCACCTTGAGTTCATTCTCTCACTTTTGGGCCTTTACAAATCCTGTCCTTCTACCTGGCACATCTCATCCCCTTGTTTCTTTCCTTAATTATAACAGTTCATATCTAAGTTTAATGATTTTTTTTTCTCCATGAAACTTTCTGTGCTACACCTGAATTGATTCAACTCTGTTTTGGTCAGGTACATTTGACTGTAATGTGTTTTTTACTTTTATACCACTTACTAGGCTATAGGATAAAAGTTTCTTATATACACTGATGGAGAACTTACTGAATAAATTGTTATGTGCTTGATGCTTGGCTTTTCCACTGGGCTAACACCACTTTGAGGCAGGAACCATGTCTTTTTTTCACCATTAAATCCCGAGTCTAGTAGAATACCTGGAACACAGTGAGACCTTAATACTACTTATTTAATAAATGAATAAGTAAATGAATGAAATAATTCAACTTAAAATATTGTCACTGAATATTAGAATGGATCAACAACTTATCATTAAATCACCGTGAATAGGTGAAACTAAAAACAGCAGTGACAGCAGCAATATGCCTTTGAGGACACAACAGTGTAACATGTGGAAAGGGGAGAGAGAATAACCTATTACTAACTTATTATTTAGAGTATAATGCAATATATGTGAATTTTTTTTCATAGTGCACAAAAAGAAAAATAAAACCTACAGCAAGACCCAGTACATATACACACACAACTAAAACATAATTTTTGTAGAATATTTACATTTCCTATCTGAGGCATACTGATAATTGATTTTAAGTTTTCTCTTATATTTCATTAAAGAATTCTGATCATGGCCCATTAAATTGATCTTTGTCAAGAGTCTAAAAATTTCTCTGTACTGGTGAGGAACATGGGTTCTAGAGTAAGATGACTTACTGACTCTGATACATTGGTCCAATCCTGATCCAACAAGGTGATGCCTCATTGTGCTACTTGCAAAATGAGGAGGATGTTAGTAGCCCATAGGGTGGTGGGAAGGCATGATGGGAAGACACTTATTATAGTTTCTCACACAGAGAAATCCTCAATAAACATTAGCCTCTAGCATGCACCACATACTGTATTCATGAGTATTAGCCTTCTCCCTTTTCCTCAGACAAGTGCTATGATATAGTATTCATTATCATCCATTTAAAAAAAAGAAAAGTTGGGCCTCCCTAGTGGCGCAACGGGTTAAGCGCAGTGCAGCGTAGCTGTCGGCAGCTGCTATACAAGTTGGATGCTGGGCTGGGGAGATTTCCACATGGTGCAGAAGACCTCTCCTGCTGATCCCCTCAGCAGTGTATTTCAGTCGATCTGCCTGTTCTGCTCCCCACTCTGTCTCTGATGAACCCTCCCACTGCCCCACATCTCTGGCATGCACCCCAGCTTGTATGCAAAATAAATAAATCTTTAAAAAAAAAGGAAAGTGAGGATTAGAGAGGTTAAATGCATAGTCCAAGACTAAATGGTCGATATATTCAGAACTGGTACTCAAATCTGGTCTGTTTGACTTTGAGGCTCATTGTTTTGCTAGAAAAAAAAAAAACAAGATATGCTCAGAAAAACTTCACAAAAGTAGTAGGGTTTAAGGTGGGCTTTGAAAGATGAGTGGTATAGAGCCATATAACCAAATGCTATTGCACATGGTTGAAAAGGTAAGGTTTGAGATTTCTTCAAATCTATCCTTGACTATATCACCTACCAACTTAGTAATTATGTGCAATTTTACTTAATTATACTATTTATGCCAACTCTGCAAAGTTTTTGTGAATAAATGAATTATGCATAATGTATTTTCTATTTTCTGACATATAGATGCTTAACAAATAGAAATTGCTTTTATTGGATAGAATTTGCTTATAGAGTATGTGAGTGAAATAATATCTCACCCAGGGTTTATAAAAATGTGGTCTGTAGACTTCAATAGATGCCATTTTCTTTTTTTTTCTTTAATGAATTTCTTTTCTTTTTGTTTTGAACATTTATTTATTTATGCGTGCAAGAGCTGGGGTGTAAGCCAGAGGTGTGTGTGGAGGGGGGGGTGAAGGGATTCACCACAGAATGGGAAACAGAACAGGTAGAATGACTGAAATACACTGCTTAGGGAAGCAATGGGTGAGACAGGAGAGTTCTGCTGCACCATATGGGAATCTCCCTGGCTGGGGATCGAACTCTTGCTGTAGTGGCTGCCGATAGCTTCCTAGGCAGAGACTTAATGCCTTGCACCACCAGGGAGGCCCAATAGATGCAATTTTCAAACATATGTGAACATGAATAAACATATACTGTACGAATGGATTTAGTAAACTTTATTATTAATCCTCTTATGCAGTTCCAAATAGAATGACTATGAGTGACATTGAGATTGCAGCTATTGATTGTACTTCTGGTAGTAGAGTTTGCTCAATGTAATCGCTTCCAAATTACTAGCAAAATTGTTTGGCTTCCAGGAGTTAATGTAAAGTAGAAACTTCTGTCTCACCTAGGGGCCATCAGAACATTTCACTGGCCTTTAACAAGTATTATGGAGTGTCAAATGACAGAGGGGCCAACTTGGCAGCACTGTTCATTTCCATCTCAGTTTAATAACCAACTCTAGTGCCTGTTCTTCAAGCCTTGGGGCTAAGAATGAATCAAAATTGGGAACTATAAAGTTGGCTCTCTTTCTGCCCGCCTCACTTCTACCATTGTGGATTTGGAGACAGAGAAAATCAAATTTCTTACTCCCTAGGGTAACATTGAAAGTATGTTTTATGTCTTAACAGGGCATGTTGCTTCAACTGCTATTCAGCTGTGGTTACTATGAAGTCATTCAGTTTAATTTTTCCCCTGTGGACTTCAAGGTGTGTTAGGTGGTTACTAAAGCCCTGGACATCAGAGGCAGAGTATAGCTGTGATTCGAAAAGGCTCATTCACAGGTGGAAAATGGTGAAAGCAGAACTTATTAAGTTGGGAGGGCTTGTTAAGGCTGTTAGCTGCCCAACCAAGCTTGAACAAATACTATCCTGCATGTGAATTATGGTATGTAGGAAAAACAAGTGTTTTAGTCTTTTGGGCAATCATTACATTCCTCAGATGGAGCTAGAAGGAGAGCTGAAGCTGCCAAAATGGCAATTTTACACACATATATTATTTTAAGTAGGGGTATGATTCCACATATTATAGCTATTCCTTAGATGTTTTAGGTTTTATGTGTTTAGTGATATCATAAAAGTGTTTTAGTAAAAGGTATTTACTCAAATAGCTTACTTATTAATAAGTAGCAGTAAAAAGCACTGAAGTCAAGAGAAAGGAATTTGCATGCTCATCCTAATGCAATAGTTTGTGTTGACTTGGTCAATCACCTATGTTTTGGTCTTTTAAAAGTTAATTTGTAATGTTCAGATTTATCTCCATGGAATATAGAGTCCGCTCCAAGGTTATTTCCTTGAGATTCTGAAAGTCTAAGTAATCACACACACACACACACACACACACACACACACACATATATGTGTCTATTGGGACTAATTCTGTTAACATTTCTTGAACAGAAGGAACTCTACCCATAGGCTAACATGTGACATATCAGATAAAATAGTCATACATGGAATATGTCAATGAAATATTTCCCTTCAAATACTGTATTCATTAGTGAGTGGCAATAAAGAATGAAATCTAGAGTTTTCAAGATTTTCACACTATCTCATTTGATATTCATAAAAACTCTATAAGGTAAGTTATTCTAATTTAATAGAAAAAAGAACTGAGATTTTTAAAAGAATTAATTTCTTACCCATGTTTACATAAGAGGCAAAGATGAATCTTAGCACTCATGCTCATGATTTTAACCTCATTGTGAAATGCCAATGTGAAAAGTATGATATGCCATATACCTTTCAAACAAAAGCACTTGCTCATACATGATTTTGTGTAGCTAAGGCAGAAGTTGTTAATCTGTGAGTCACAGATCCCTGGGGAGATGGTTGGAAGGTAATTTCTAAAAGCATTTGGAAATCCTTATGGACACTAAGTTTTATCTGCTTATTAAATTTATTAGAATGTACTGCTATAAAAAGGATAGATTAGGTGGCTAATAGATAACAGAATTTCACTTCTCATTGTTCTGGAGGCTGGAAGATCAAGAAGGCAGTAAGGTTGGGTTTTGGTGAGGGCCAATTTGTGGGTCAGAGTCCTACTGTTTGTGGTATATTCATACGATGAGAACAGAGAAATATCTCTAGGGTTTCTTTTATAATGGTTCTAATCCCATTCATGAGAATTTCTCCATCAGGACCTAACAGTCTAGCAAGGTACTCCCAATGCCACCCTTCACATTGGAAGTCAGGATTTCCTACAAATAAATTTTGGGGTATACAAATCCTTAATCTGTAACACCAAATAAACAATATTGAAATATATATGAATGGCTCTTCTATTACTCAAATATTGTAATACAATTATGATTACTGAGAAAAATTACATTAAAAAATTCTGAACTAGTAATAACTTTCTGTCAAGAGTATTTTTTAATCAATAGGTCTGAAAGTATAAATAATACTGGTTGGACTCTGAAACTTTGGATGTTAAAATGAGGCCTTGTGAACTTCCTGGGTTATAGAAGTGTTCTCTATTAAGATTTGGTGTTGACCACATGGGTGTAGACATTTGTCAAAATACATTGAATTATGTGCTTGGGATCTATACATTTTTCCATTAATAATTTTACCTCATTAAAAAAAAAATGAGGCCTTGGGTACTTGGAAAGTTAACAACCCAAAAGTATAGTGATCTCTCAGACCCTACTTAGCTTTCCCCTTGTAGGCAGTATTTTGGGTGACAGTGTCATTTTCTGTGTTGCCCTCTGTGAGCTAAGCTACTAAAAATCTCCATCAGTGAGTGAAATTGGCTACCTGTCAGTGAAAATGAAGAATTTTCCTGCAAATGTGTTTCTAGAAGGTGTGAAGATAGTTGTAATGTCAACCAAGGTGACCAGGACATGCATATATGAAGGCAGAAAGAGAAGGTGACTGTAATTTAGGAAATGGAATCTAATTGAATGTTTAAAGAAAGCAAAAAGTCAATAAAATTCATTAGGTTCTGTGAATAGAAGGGGATAGTCAATCTAAAATGTAGGAAAGGAAGCAAAAGTAAAAGGAAGTCTGAGGATTATCTAATGTCGCCCAGAGAAGAAATGTCTTGAATCTCATAGAAGCAAATTCAGATGTTCTCTTTGGCAGCAATGTAGATTACAAAACTTCATCTTGGTTCAGATAAAACAGATCCAAATTAGTTGCCTTTCATTGTTCTGATTCCCAATCTTGAGACAAGTTTCTGTTTGCCCACTGACATGATAGGTCACCTAATTCTGGGAAATATTCTGGCCCTGAAGACAATGATGACTCCTTTCTTTATTAGTCAAAAATTTTTGGTCTTCAGGTGATACAAACAACCCAAGTTGGTTAAGTAAAAACAGGAATTTACCGACTCATTTAACTTAGAAGTCCAAGGTGGAGTAACCTTGTTGAGAAGGACCAGAGCTTGAATAATTTGATAGGAAATATTACAATCTCTTCTGCTAAGCTATGCTTTACCTTCCATTAGCTCCATTTTTTATTCTGTTTTCCTTTGTGTCCTGATAAAATGCTTGTAAAGGGAGCTAAATTAGTCCAAAATTCAAAATATTTCAAAAAGGAAACAATCTTTATTTGCAAAGTCTCCCTTTATCCCCTCAAAACCTGGCCTGATATCTAATTGACTTGACACGGGTCAAGTGGATAAGCTTGAATGAATCACCATTGCCCGGACTAGGAAAAAATAATGTGTTGATTGAACTGAGATACAAATCCTAATTCCTAAACTTTACCTGCATCTGGAGGCTGAGATGACCCTCCCAATTTGGAGAAATGAAGAATGGGGAAGGAGAGTTCTCAAGCAGAAATTAGAGGTTCTAATATCTGCTTTAAGAAGAATGGAAGCTAGGCAGGTAAAACACACTAAAGATCCACCATACCCCTCAGTCACACAGATCTATGAAGCTTTGCCTGGCCTATCAGCCAATAACCCTTAACTCATCTTTGTTTCTGCTTTCCTTTATTACCTCCTATCCCCCAACCAATAAGTAAATTGATACCCCCAAAAGTATCAGTTGTCATGTTTTGTAAATGTCTTTTCAAAACCAATCTATTCTAAATTTTATTTAGAATAGCAAATCACATATAATGTGGAGCTTGTATCTTAAGGACATAAACCCAATAGTCATTCTTATATAAGTGTGGATCTGCTGAGAGCAAAAGGATATCTTGAAACCAAAATAATATTTTTGAGACATGATCTTCCATGTAAATGAATAAATAAAGGTTCCTTTATAACAGTGGATAATACATTCATTTTTCATTCTGAAATAATTTAATAAGAACCTACATATGCCCAGAAATGATTTTAAAAGACTATAGCGTTAACATTCTATTTACATGTATGTGAATCATAAGATGATTTTGGAAGTCACGTTGTCAATGTCTAACACAATATATTCATAGTTAAATAGTCAGGAGTGTAGCCAACTGAAATAAACAATGCTTATTAAACATCTGCTATACGAGTGATTGATAAGGGCAGAGGAATGAAAGTGAGCCTTCATTCTGGGAAAACTACTACACAGTATAGATTACAGGCCTAAGCACTATGGCAAGGGAAGCAAACCAGGGGACCAGATGCTGGAATAGTGTCATGAGGTGGAGATGAGTTCAGAAAGAAGGCAGAAACCAAGCAACTGGATTGCAGCTCTTGCTTACAAATGAGGTAGCAGGAAGCACAGCATAATTCTGTATCACAGTGAGAGCTCCGACCAGCTTGGAGTCAGCATAAGAGATATGGAGCTACAGCTGGGCATCAGGGAGAGCCCAGTTAAAAGGAGCAAGAAAAGGGTAGCTGAGAACAGGCTTCAGGCAAGTCATTCCAGCGATGTTACTGATGACATTAAATTGCTAGTTTAGCAATCCTGTGTGTGTGTGTGTATGTGTGTGTGTGTACATGTTTTTAATGTTAATCAATCTTCTAGTGTGTGTGGATCTATTTTTAGAATGCATTTTTCATAAGTTGCTTTTGAATTTCTAAAACATTTCTAAAAAAATTTATCAAGATGCTTCTTTAGAAAAATATGCCCATTTCTAGTAAATAACCAGCAACAAGAAGAAATTTAAAAACCCTTTCCTAAACCAGACATCAAAGTTACAATGACTTTTTTAAAAATGGAGAATATATTTTCAACCAACTTCCTATTTAGACATCATCTTTAAAATATATAGGATCGTTCTAAGCTTTCACTAAGAAAATAAATGTAGTGCCATATAGGGTGACAAACTAAGAGATATTCTTAGGAAAAGATTGTGAGGATATCAGTTGGAACAATACAGAATTCCTCTCTTCCCTCCTCCACCCCATTTTCCTTTTTCTTGCTTACTTTTTTTTTTTAAATACAGAATTTATTTATTTATTTATTTTTTAAAGATTTATTTATTTATACATACAAGCTGGGATACAGGCCAGAGGCGTGGGAGGGCAAGAGGGTTCACCAGAGACAGAGTGGGGAGCAGAACAGGCAGATCAGAAGTACACTGCTGAGGGGAGCAGCGGGCGAGGCAGGAGAGGTCTGCCGCACCAGGTGGGATTCTCCCTGGCTGGGCGTCGAACTCGCATCCCACAGCTCCACAGCACAGCACTCAACCGCTGCGCCACCAGGGAGGCCCTAAACACAGAATTTAATAGAAAAACCTGGGCTGGACTTAAGAAAGGAACACTGGATCCTACATCTTCAGGCAGTTTCTCTTCCTGTGTCATGGATAGAGAAGGAGGGTCTGACTGATACTGTTGGAGGTGAAGAAGAGTTTCATTTCCATTTCCATTCACATCTGTCTCAAATTCACAGCACAATTAAATGTGTTTCTTGGATATCTTACTAATATTGAGGCTCTTTTGAGTCTTATTTGAGTTTCCCATGAACTTATTGACAAGAAATGAGAAAATTCAAATTCTGGTCTATGATATATTTTGGCAAATGCCGTAACTTTTCTCAGCCTGTTATTTCTTCTACAACCAAACAGTTTTGACTAGATTCACATTTTTGAAAATCCTGGCACTTAGACAGCATGGAAAAGTTTTTATATTCATTGGCTAAATATAGAGAGCATGCTACATATGGCAAATTATAACGCAAGAATATATCAGTTTGAAGCCTATGATCCATGAGTTTATTTTAAAATTTTCTGTAAAAATGGTTGGAAAACATAAAAAATAACAACATGTTAATGAAGTACTAAAATAAGATGAAGTATAGATGTTTCAGTACTTTCTTCCTTTATCTGTCACTCCTTTTCTCAGTCATGTCAAATTAGGTATAATTTCCTGCTTTCAGGTGGCAATGTTCAGCGGTCTGGCTCAGACATGCAGGCTGGCAGTAATAATAACAGCAGACATTTGTTATCATCTGTCAGGTCCTTTGCCAAACAACAATCTTGCTTAGTCCTTATCACACACTCCCCCCAACATATATACAATTTTACAGTTAAAGAAACTGAGGCTCATAACTAACAGCACCAGGCTAATGAATGGCAGCCTTGAGAAGAGAGTCTGGTTTGTTTGGGTTCAGCCTACACTATTTTCACTATACATGTGTCCTGCACTAAATAGAAGACAAGAGGATATTTTGGGATTTGAAGAGAAGAATGAGACTGCAAACAGAAGAAATGCCCTTGTGCAAATGTATGATTATTAAAGATTTGTAAATTTACAAAAGTGTCAAAAATCTAAGTCTCTTTGCAGAGCAACTCACAGATCCCTATCAAGCATCCAAGGAGGCTCTGGGCACTACAAAATAATTTTGAAAATCCCTGCCTACAAGATCTTTAACTAAGGCTATTTCAGTATTAAACTTACACCTGTCTTTCACTGATAATCAATCATTAATATAGGATAGTCCCTATTTTTAGAAGGGCAGATATGTCACTCTTCTTAGTTTTCATTCTAGGGCATTAAACGTCTACTTGGAGGTTTGTCCAGCTAACATGATCACAATATAAATTGGAGTGAAATTTAGGGTGCATGAAACAAAAAGAGGAGAGATAAAGAAAATTTAGATTTAGCTGTTGGTGCAGAAGTGAAAGAGCGTTGGACTAAGCAATGGGCTCACTCCAACCCAATCATTCTCTCTTTGGATAGGGAAATTCTTGTGTGACAGATGGGCTGGGCCTACCCATCAAAAGGGGCTGGATTCATGGCTGAAAACAAGACTAAACTAAGACTCCACCAGGGTCTGAGTTAGTCAGGAGCTGACCTGGTGAAGTAACCAAACTAAGCAAACTTGATGCTATTCAAGTCCCCAAAAGGAAATCTGCTGTTTCAATACCTAGACCCTGAAAGTTTTACATGATATCATAGTTTTTTTTTATTTGAAAAGTTAAGTCCTAAGAATTGTTTCTTGGTCATAGCTTCCTGATTGGCTTCTTAAATCCTATCTTCATATCCCTGATAGAGGTGCCAGTGCTTTGAGATATTTCTGGCATAAGGAAGTAAAGATCGTTGCATTCTTAAGAAAAGAAAAAAAATGTACACACACACACACACACACACACACACACACACTCAAGAATATAGCAACACTTATTTATGTAATTTCTCTCACTGTGTGCTGAAAACACATGGTTGTTTCCTAAAGTTCATGCACACCAAAAGCAGAAAGGAAAGAAGGAGAGGTAACATGGAGTCAAGAGTTCTATGCTTTTTTCTGCCACTAATTATGTGTGGCCTTGAGTGAATGTTCCTGGAAAGTGACCCCCTCTTAATTAGAATATATTGTATGATCAGAAAGATTTGATGTTGAAAATTGTAAACACAAAATTTGACAACAGTATTCTTTTGAGAAGCCATCACCAGGATAAACTACCTAGAAAGTGGAGAGATTGGGATCTTTTCTGTATCTTTTTATCTTCTTTTTCACCAATATATTATTTTCATTTCCTTATGTTATTAAATTGGTTTCAAGAAAACATGATTTTCAAGGGCTTCCCATCAAGAATATGAATTTTTTAGGAATATTTATTTTTGCATACAAGCTGGGGTGCAGGCCAGAGGTGTGTGTGGTGGGGGGGGTGAGAGGATTCACCAGAGACAGAGTGGGGAGCAGAACAGGCAGGTGGACTGAAATAAACTGCTGAGGGGAGCAGCGGGCGAGGCAGGAGAGCTCTGCTATGCCATGTGGGAAGCTCCCTGGCCAGGGAACGAACTTGTGCTGCAGTGGCTGTGGATAGCTCCACAGTGCTGCGCTTAACCTGTTATCCCACCAGGGAGGCCCAAGAATATGAATTTTTGATGTAAGAAAAGCCATATGGACACAATGTGGGTTCTGGGAGATGTAAGATGATTCTCATCATAGGAGCCCACGTGGACCTTATCACCTCTGACACTACAAGAGGAAGCTAAGCTTTCTCTGAAGGAGCAGGAAAAAGATAGGCAACTTACTATTGAGCCGTACTTTGTGCTATATACTCATTATGCCGTTTAATGCTAAAAAAAAAAAAAGGTTACAAACTATTACTATTTCATTTTACATGTGAGGCAACTGGGGCACAGAGTGATCAAGATAGTTAATATGGAGAAAAACTTGGATTTGGCAATTAAATTGGCTGAGTCTAGACCTCAGTTCTGTTTCACTACACTGCACCTCTGAAAGGTAAATATAATCTTAAAATAAAGTGAGATAAAATGTCTTATCAAACCAGATGTGAAAAAAATATGTTGTGGGTGAGAATGAAACACTCAGTAGCTCAGAAGGACAGATCTAATGTCTAAATGCATTCCCCGAAACCTTTACAGGAGTTTTGAGGCCAGGCAGGGAAGCCCTTCTCTCCCTGGGTGACCAGGGATCAGGGCGACTAAACAAGGGTAGATTAGCTGCTGAGGTGATGAGTTGTTCAGTTGTTCAGTAGAGTCAGCTCAGCACTATATGAACCAAGTACTAAAGGGACAGAGTCTTTGTAAACGCTGTAATCATTTCTAAAAAGTAGATTTACTGATGGAGTTAGCATTCTAGTAATATAGGGAGGAGGACACAGGGAGAGGTCTATGTGTCATTTAAATGTATGTCTGCCAAATGTCTTTAGCCACAGTCAATAAATATGACAATAAAATCCTGTACTCTATAAAATCATGATTTCTTAAAATGTTAATAGATATTTCATTTTGCTATTTTGAATTTTTTCCCTTTGTCTCTGTTGACCTACCCTTTCTAGCTGGGCCTAACTGAAGTAAGGGGCAGGACAAGCATTCAAGTAAGTAAGCTATCAGCAAATATGCCTCTGTCTACAGAAAGGAAAATCATCTCTTCATCTTCACGCCTGCATTTCTGCCATCCAATAGGTGGCAGGTGGAACAGGCAAATAAGATACAGCTAACTTACATTGCTCCAAAAACTGATGAAGAAACAACAGGGAGGAATGATCTCAGAAGGGCTCAAGTGTGTCACTCAAAGCATTCTCTTTTATTCCTTATCAATTCTCAACAATGGGGCCCAAACTCCCTGCAAAACTACTGCAGTTTTTCAAGCCACCTACATAATTCTTTATTTAACAAGCTTATATACCTAGTGTAGGCTGGGGAGACATGGTCTTATTACTGATGAGCTCTTTTTTTCGCTTATTCTATCACTTTAATATATTTCATTCTACCAAAAAAAATGTAACATATTTCCAAGCATGGACAACCATATGAATTTTGCCTTCCATGCACAGAATCTAGTTAAATGTATATTTCTCATTCATATTGCCTAGAGTAACCGTCTCATTCTATCAGGATGTAATAAATAGCACTACTGCTGTTTGGTCTTTGTTCATTTTTACGAAATAAGAAAGATCACAAGGAGCCAGGGAGATCGGAGGAACAACAGGAGGTGCATGTCTGGTTTGGGATCAGAATGAGGCTAGCAAATTTGGGACAATTGCTGAGATGGGTTTGATGTTGGGTGAGGTAGGTGTGATGGACAGCTGTGTCAGGAACATCTTCTCTACTTGTGGATGTCTTTACTAACTAATAGCTGCCTTACCCTGACAATCCCAACCCAATTCTCCCTTTACTCTTCCCTCAGAGGTCCCTGCAGGCAGTAATGATAGCCTTAGCAGCTGGCAGTGACAAGAGATATGCACAGTTATACAGCCCCTTTTCACCCCTTTCTGAGTCCTTACATAATCTTGTCTCTCTAGCTGAGCAGACATTCTGTCAAAAGCAAGAGCTATCAGAAAAAAAGGGGGCAAAGAAAGGTTATAGGGCAGACGCCTTGGTTCCCTTGAGCTTTGTCACTGATTTCTGTCATCTGGTAATAGTTTGAACTCTCGTTTTCCAGCCTGCCCTACTCCAGAGATGCTCTCATCTCTATGGTTCAGACAGCAGTTACAATGAGCGGCAGACATGTAGGTCAGGGGAGGATCAACAAGATTAGCTTCATGTCATAAGGACAGGGAGTGAAAGAGACAGCAAAGGGCTTTCTTTACTCCAAAGCAATATTTTATTTCTATTAAAGATAAGTTACTCAAATTCTTCACCTAACATATATACAACAAAGAATTGAAGACACGGGAGTTCATACAGATACTTGTACTTCAATGTTCATTGCATTATGATTCGCAGTAGGGAAAAAGTAGAAACAATATGTGACCAAGAATAGATGAATGGATAAACAAAATGAAGTGTATACAATCAATGGAATATTATTCAGTCATAAAAAGGAATGAAGCTTTAGTATATGCTGCAATATAAATGAACCTTAAATACATTTTCCAAAGTAGCATTAGACTGATGCAAAAAGACACATATTACATGGTTCCACTTATATAAATATCTAGAAAAAGCAAACTCATAGAGACAGAACATAGGTTGGAAATTACCAGGAGCTAAACAGAGAGGGGGATGGATAGTTATTATTTAATTGTAACAGTTTCTGTTTGGGATTGCTGATAATGTTTTGGAAATGGTAGCAAAGGTAATGGTAGCATAATATTGTAAATATAATTCATGCCATTGAACTGTACATTTAAAAATTGTTGAAACAGCAACTTTGTGCTATATATATCTTATCACAATCAAATAAATCATTCAGTGAACATTCATTTGTTTCCTTGTTATTCATAGTCTTTTTAGATTCTGCCAAGTTACTGAAAAATTTTTATCTCAACAGATTGACACATACTTGCTTTTCTTTTTCTGCGTTTCCCCATTGTCTGCTCCTCTAAGTAACTATTAACAAAAAATAATTACTTAACACTTAAGAAGTCCCAGGCATTCTTCTATATGAATTAATGAATTCAATTCATATGACAAGTGCTATTATTATTACAGCTATTTAACAGCAGGAGTAGCAGATATCTTTCCCAGGGTCACCCAAGAAGTAAAGGCAGAGTCAGACTTCAGTCCCATTTTCAAAACTTACTACAAAGTTACAGTAATCTGTGTCAGTGTAGCACTGGCATAAGGATAAAAAGTAAATTAAAGAATAGAAGTGACAGTGCAGAAATAAACATTCACAACTGATTTTTGACAAGTGTCAAGACAATTCAATAGGAAAAGAATAGTCTTTTTAACAAGTGGTCCTGAGAAAACTGAGTATTTCAAGTAATAAAAATAAATTTTATTTAAAAAACTAACAAAGAGAATCAACCTTAATAAAATCTAAAACTACAAAATTCTCAGAAGTAAACATAGGTGTTAATCTTCATGACCTTGGATTAGGCAAAGCTTTCTTAGATATGACATAAAAATCACAAGTAGAAAAGCAAAATTGATGAACTGAAGTTTATAAAAATAAAAAATTTATTATTCTAAGGACAATATCAAGAAAGTGAAAAGAGTGCCATTCTCCTCTGAATTTGTCCACTTTCACTCTTGAGTGTGTACTTTCACCTACAATAAAGCTGCTTTTCTAACTCAAGGAAGGAAAGGAAGGAAGGAAGGAGGGCGGGAGGGAGGGAGGAAAGAAGGAAGGAAGGAAGGAAGGAAGGAAGGAAGGAGATAACATAGAACAGGAGAAAATATTTATAAAGTCTGTATTTGAACAGGGACTTGTGTATAGGCCATATGGACAGATTCTCAATCATTGGAGGGGGTTACATGAAATTATAGGAGAGAAAATTCTTTAGACACTATAGTAAGTTGTTCAATTGAGAGGTATGAAGATTGAACTGTGAAGACCCCTACAACTTAACAAAATGACATATAATCCAATTAAAAATGGGTAAAGGATTTGAGTAGAAATTTCTCCAAAGGAGAAATACAAGTAACCAATATTAACAGAAAAGATGTCCAACATGATTAGTCATCAGGAAAATACAAATCACATTAAGATACTACTTCACACCCACTAGAAATTCTAGACTCCAACACTAAGATTGTTGAGGGTGTGGGAAAATGGGAACTCTTATACATTGCTGATGGGAATGTAAAATGGTACAGTAACATGGGCAAAAGTATGCTAGTTCCTCAAAAGGTTAAATAGAAAGTGAACTATAAACCAAAAACAATTCTACTTCTCAAGAGAAACAGAAACATATAGTCACAGAAAAATGTACACACAAATGTTTATAGCAGCATTCCAAAACTAACAAACAGAAAAATTCAAATGTCTGTCAACTGAATTAATAAAATTTGACATATTCATATAAGATGGAATATTATCGGGCAACAAAGAAGGAGTAAAATACTGATATTTCATATACTGGAATAACTGAATTATATACTGAATAGTATATAGTAGTAATATATAATATAGTAATATACTGAAAATACTGGAGAATGTTGATATAACCAGAACATGATGAAAATTAAAAGCATGAAGCTAAGCGAAGGACAATATATGTCTGAGTCTACTTATAGGAAATTTCCAGAAAAGGCAAATTCATAGAAACAGAAAATAGATCAATGGTTGCCTAGGGCTGGGGAAGTTGGGGGAAGAGAAGTGAATGTTTATGGGTAAGAGTTTCTTTTAGGGATGATGAAAATGTTTTAATATTGATTGCGGTGATGGTTGTACAACTTGGCTAATACATTAAAAAATTAAATTATGCATTTTAAATGAGCAAATTGTATGGTGTGTGAATTATATATCAATAAAGCTGCTATTAAAAAAAAAATCCCAACATTTTCTCTATGTTCGCCAGCTAAAGAATCTGTTAAAGGAAAATTGGCAATTTTTTAGTTAGATTGAAATAGTAGAGTAATAATAGCTAATTATTTTATGGACCTAACATCATTATATTAATTCATTTGATCCTCAAAGTAGACTATAAGAGAAATTTTGCTGTTATGATCCCCGATTCAGGTCCTTGTAGGCATTAATTGAAATGGATTAGGCAAGATTCTCTAAAAAGGGCAGGATGACAGAGATGGGTTGAGCACAGAGAATTGGGAAATACCTATATATTGTAGAAGAGACAGAAAAGAGCTCATGATGAGAGGAGATTGAAAAATATAAGGAAATACAGGACAAGAACCAAAACAAATTGCAAGGCAAACATTTTAAGAAGGAGAATGTTGATTTGACAAGCTCATCAATGAAGTCATTATTATGATACTTTCAGCTGCAAGTAGATTTAATAAAAGGATTTAAGAATGTCTTGTTCAATCTAAAGGCAGGCACATGGCCAAGTCTCACAGTGTGCAGGAACCAGGAACTGAACAGCTGTCAGAAACCAAGAGAAATACCTATTTAGTTCTCCAAACAACTGCTTCACTAATTTCTCTGCAGATTGGGTCCTTTCTTTTATTGAGTGGTTCTCTGAATCCCAATTCCAAGTCATTAGAAGGAGAATCTGATTGGTTACAACTGGCTTAGGTGTCCACCCATTATCCAATCATAACCCATGGTAAGGATGGGGAAAGACACCTAGAATAAATATGGTATCCATGAGCTGCTTCTGTGAACAAGGGGGGAAATTTCAGAGAAGGACTGATTACTGCGAATTAGGCAAATGCCTACAAAGATATCTACTATTAAGGTTAATCAAAATGACTGCACAAAAATTGGCAGCATATTCTTCTCTGTTCCTATTTCTTCTGCTAGCCTAGAAGGAAAACTGTATTAATGTTTATGTTGATTTTTACATAACAGAGATAAGAAAAAAAATATTTGTGAAATTCCTTAACATACTTAGGTCAAATGATCCAAATAAATATAAAGGATTTTAAATTTTTTTCTAGGAAGAGCTAAAGCTTCCTGGTTGCTTTTGCCTTTCCCTGGGTCTCACTGATCTTCCAAATTTTATGAGGTTCTTTCTGGCTTTCATTAATCAAACTGCCACCTATGATAGACTGCTGGCCCCTTGTCTTATTTTGATTAATTCCATTCTCACATTCATCTCTCTCAAATAGTTTACAGTGGATGATTCGCTAGGGCAGAATGGGATGGGGGATGAATAGGAATTTGGAGCAGTGGAGTCATCTCCTGAATCTGATTGAGTCTATCTGTTAACAGAAATATTTTCCCCCTTCATTCCTACCAGGTCTAAGAATAGCAGTACCAGCTGTCCTTGCCTGAGCCATATCTAAATTAATAAAATAAAGTGGGATTATTGATATTTCCTTGCTTCAACTGGCAAATGTGCATCTTTGAATTTTTATCAACTAAAATGTTCTTATAATGGAACATTCACAGAAATGGGCTTGACATAAAAATGATAATGCACACTTTACTCATGCTAATTATGCATTTGTATTCCTCTTACTCATGTTGTCCTTTTATCTATTTTGCATTTCAGAAATGAGTATTAAACTGAGATAGCTAAAGGAAAGCAATGTAGGTTAGTAGTTAGGAAAGGGTTTTTGTGGTGAGCCTTGTGTTGATTCCCAGGTCTATTACCTAAGACTGTGTGACCTGAGAGAAATTATTTAACCTTTCTGAGCCTCCATTTTCATATTTACATAATTATGCTGTTTTGAAGCTTAATGATATATGTAAAGAATGCACTATAGTATCTGATACATGGCAAAGGCTAATTAATGTTAGTTCAAAAAAAGTCGTTTGGGTGGAGAGAGAGCGACTTCTCAGCCACACTATTCAGAATCATTGTTTTCAGACACTGAGGTAGAGGAATCATTTAATGAGTAAATGAACCCAAGGGAAGTCTAGGAACCCTGTTCAGTGGGTGAAAACAGTGAAATTCTTGCTGGTGGGGGTGGGGTCCTACTCTCTTTTGTATTCATAGCACCTCCACATCACACAGGAAACATTTGAGAACATATGCATTCTTCATGCTTGCCATTGAGCACATCTGGAGATCTCTGGGACTTATTTAACTCTGCCCAGTAGGAAGACCTGAGGAAGCTCCTGGGCAAGAACTCTTCCAGGTTTGAATGACTAGAGGCCAGAGCTACGCTACTCTGCTACTAAACACCCAGTGGCAAAGTCTACGGGTCTATGATTAAAAGGGAGACGACCTTCATTTACACCTCTCTAGGGTATTCAGAGCGCAAGACACATGGGTTTGTAAGAAGCTTAATATTACAAATCAGGGTGAACTAAAGTTATTCCTCTTAAGATAACTTCTAGAATCTAAACGGGTCAAGGAAAACAGTGGCCTGGGCAGCACTCTTGATCACCCCAGAAGATGAAAGAGCAAAGGAAGAGACAGCTGAGGGTCCTTGGCAGCTGGGGGGGCTAGCTCCCAAATATAGGCAAGACTTGGGGATGGTAGTAGCTGCCTTAGTGAGGGAATGGTAGAGTAAGAAAAATGCCATTTGTGACAGATGCAGTGAGGCTAATTTTACGCTTTTGTGAGGTATCTTGGGAAATAATCAGCACTTTAAAAATATTTGTGGAATAACCTCCTACTAATTAAGCAATTTATATGCATTATACTTAGGCATTGTCCATTTTTTAAATCTACTTTGTTTCTAGGGATTCATATTTTGAACTTAAAAAGTCCAAGGGAGTCTGTGTGGTTGAAATATGGGCTTTGGCATTTGAGAGGGACATGGGCAAGTTACTTCATGTCTCCATGCCTTTTTTATTTCATCTATAAATATAGGATTTTGGAGAGCTCTGATTGGACTATATGCATATATGTGTCTGACCCTGCTAATGGAGTATTTTGCATAGCAGTAATCGTTTATAAATTCCTTACTGAGAATTCACAAATAGAATTATGTTTCCTTATTCTCATAGTTGAAGACAGAAACATTAAAAAAGGAATTTAAAGATAATGTAAAATTAATGAGGAAAGAAGTCTGCAATGAAAGCCTGCAATCTGATTCATTTGTTATAAATTATTACTGTTACTTAATTGTAAAGAATGAATATCACACTTATACTTTCCAAAGTTCTTAGAATAGCTCTAGATTCATTAAGTGGGAGTTCAGTAACTATATATTAATATATTCATTTGGGATGTCCTCTCACAATTTAGGGTAGTAATAATGCTGCAGTAAAACCACTGGACTAGGCACATGAGACTTTGGTCAAGATCCAATTTTGTCACTGATTAGTCATTTAACTGTTAGCCAGTGAGGGAGGGCCAACCTCGGATTTTCAAACTCGCATATTCTAAAGGTATCTGGCAAAACAGACTCATGGTGTGAAAGATCTTTAATAGAATTAGTGTGTATATAGAGAGAGGTGGAAAAGAAATTTTTTCCAACAAAATACCCTCAAATTACGCATCCTCTTGTGGGTCAAAGTCCAGCCAAACAAGGTTGGCCTGAAGTGGGATGGCTGAGGTTCCAAAGCTTGCTACAAGTCTAAGGTACCTTCTGGCAGGAAACCATAGAAAAGGGTTCTGAAGCAGGTGCTAGAAAGCTGGGATAAATGGAGATACCATGTCGAGATAATGGTATATTATATCAAGATAAATAATAGTTAGCCTCCCCACATGTCCTCATCCATGTGTCTCTTCCAAGTGAGTCTACATTTCTCTCTTCTACGTGTCTCCTTCCATGTCTCCTTCTTAGAAGTACCAGGGTGCAAGTCGGGCCACAGAAACAAGAACTCTCCTTTTTTATACCTGCCTCCCATGTTATATTGTTTCCTCAAGTTATATATCTTTATACACAAGTCAGCTCTGGCCATTGTTAAGTGGGATGGGGAACATGGTATCTCCCTTAACATAATCTTGGAAAAGTTTACAGTCTCAGAACACTCTTCCTTAAATGAAGCATTTCACCCAAATTCTTTGCAGCTTGAATGTTCTACATTTTTATATAGGCTCTGAAGACCTACCGATAAGAGTGTGTTTCATGAGGGACAGAGCACAGAAATTAAACATAGAAGGGTCCCAATATTAAAATTCAGTCTTGTGGGCACTATCTCCATATGAGAATCAAAGAAATAATGACAGCAAGAACTTTCTGAGTATCCATCAAGTTTTAAGCACTGGGCTAAGTTCTTACATTAATTCATTTGTTATACAATAAATCCTATAGAATAAGTATTTGTATTTCCAATTAAACCAAGAAAACAGATGCAGATACTCAAACTTTTCCATAACTAAGTTAGCATTTCTGAGGCCACTTGGCTCATACATTAACCCAAGAATCTAGTTTGCCCTTCTTATTAACAAAGAGAACTGGAATTCAGTATTGAGATTATATGCATAGCTTTGGCTTGTTTATCTTTGTTCTTAACCTTTATTGAGTTATAAGTTCCTTAGGAAATTTGATGAATGTTGTGTGGATGACTGCTGAAGTCATAGACTCTTTGAAGTAAATTTAGGTTTTAGACTATCAGATAAAGAGTCAAATTCTGATGGTAACCTAAAGTGATCTAAGAACATCTCAGACAGTGTTCAGTGTTCAGACAGTGTTTCAAAGGTCTTCTAACATGATAAAAATCCCTGCCACTATTATGCTTTCAGGTTATCATGTTTTCTCATTTCATAAGTATTAGGCCATTCAAATACCTATTTTACTGAGACTAGAATGCTAGCCTTGGAGCTATATAAATAATCAGTTCTAGATATCTGCATTGTCTTTGATCTACTTCTCCATAAGCTTCAATTCCATATCTTGACTACATTGAGCCCTGGATTTAGTGGGTAGGCATAATCATTGTGTACTTACGCTGTGTTTGTGATAGGCTGGTGATAACACTTTAACTTGCTTACGTATCAAGTTGCTTACATGCACTCTGTCCAGGCCGAGTTGGATTATGAAGGCATGCCATTCTGCCTTCAAATTAAAATGACCACGAGTGAGATGATACAGGACCTTGTTTGATGTATACGGAGTTTCAACTGTATAATAAGGGAAACCATTGGAAAGTCTTAAGCAGAGGAAATGTGACCATATGAAATATGGATTTTTCAAATTAGGGCTATGTCTATAGGAGAAAAAGGCATAATAAAACTAAATAGGAGGCTTAATCATCTCTTGTTTCCCTTTGAGCTTCTTTAAGGAGAAACCTTGTGAATCATTTTCATGCTGGTATCCACAGCACCTAGCACAGAGCCTGGGCATTAGTCAGTGAAGACTATTAATTAATCAGTGAATAAATAAAGGACTAAAACCTCCTAGAGGGCAAAAAGAGTTCTTTGTCACAGATCAATTTTTCAATGGCTACTGTGTACTAAAGAGTGGGTTTAATGCATAAAGCACAAAGTGGCATAGCCTCTTTTCTAGCAAATTATAAGCTATTGAAAGGCAGCAGCTGTAACTTTTTCTTTGCATCTCTGATTGCTCTTCCTCCTAGCACCTAGCACAGATATTTGTATATAATAGGCCATTAATGAATGTTTACTAAATGAAAATTTCTATTTTTAGATTGAAGAAGTCTATTTTTTTAAGCAAGCTGCTAAAACATCATTTTAACAGCCTTTCCATGTTTACCAGTGCCTATTTGTGAGAGTGGTTCTAAGCATTATAACCACGAATAATTGAAAGAAATAAAAACAAAGAACACCCAGATTAGAGGTGTTAGAGGTCATTTGCTACAACTCCCTGTACTATGTGCAGTGGCACAACTGCTGTAGGTATTACTTTCTATTTTGGTCTCATGGTTGACCCATGCATGGCTTCTCTGAGCTCTGGCCTCATTTCTTTCCAGCCCTGTGTAGTATACATTTGTATGATTCTACTAAATCAGTTTGAAAATGTAAAAATAAGATGATTATCAGTGTGATCTAGTGAGTGTCATTAATCCTGGCACAGATCAACTTGGTTGTCATTAAAATAGGGTCTTCTGGACTAGGAAGTACTAGAAGAATGCATAACCGCAATGTTTGGGGCATTTTACTAGGATTTGCATAAGGTATTTCTTGCCCCTTTCAAGTGCCTTAGTAAACAAAACAAAGATATAAGGTGCATATTGGGATTATATATATTCACCATTCAGTAATATTATCACTAATAAGTATTCCTAAGGCTCTTCATTGGAGTTATTATTCTCTAATAGTATGTGTTGGTTGTCAACAACAGAAATAATGAGCTATTGCAAGGCTGTCAGCAAGTTCAAAGAAAGGCTAGAATATAAGGCTTGACCTGAAGAGGATCTGGTAGGTGGGGGAAGAGCAGAGAGTAAAAGGCACATAACTTCCCCCAGGTCACTGCTACTAAGAAAATAAATGAATTGTTTTCCCTAAGTTTGTGATACTTTGTTCAAGTTTCAAAGCCCTGCCAAGAGAAATTCCAACAAGCCCTGGAGTCAATTACTCTTAAGAAAAGGAAAGACAAAGATTCAATGGATTGTTCCATCAAAACTATGCACAATGAAAGAGAGATAATTTCCCAAAAGAAAAACAGGTTGCTATTACCAAAGTAGAAAATCAACACTGAATAGCCAAACCCAACATATGACTAGTACTACTTGTTTACAATCAGGCTATGAAAATTGGCACATGTGATTATGAATAATTAAATAAAGGGTTAAAGATTAAATAGCCAAGCAAAACAACAGCACAAATACCTCAAAGTAATGATCAGATTAAGTCCTATATGAGTACTAAGGATATTATCTTTGAGTTCAGGGAAAAAGAAATCACTAGGGAAAGTCAGGTAGTTCTCACAGACAAGGAGATATTTGAGCTGGATAGAGAAGGACAACTATAATATTATTAGATGGAGTGCTGCTTATCATGCATTCACCCAAAATTGATTTAAAATAAAAGATCTAGGGTACACCTGGAAAGAGCAGTTCAAATAAGTGCAAGTGCTAAGAATCAAATAGCAAGAGATAAGACATATCATCTACTTAGAATAGGGTCTTTCTAATAGTATTTAATTGTAAACCATTGTTATTGATATTTTCATCCTTAATATAAATCTAAAATTATTCTTCCAATTATACATTACATCAATTTTGATAAATGTGCCTCTAAAAGGCTGGATATACATTTCTGACCTATGTGTTACAGAGTCTGTTACGAACATCTACCAGACTGAGTCCTCGAATGGACTGAAAGCTGATCTCTGGGACTCAGATTTCGAAGGTCAGCCAGGGCATCCACAACTAGATCTTCACCTAAATTAGACAGTATATTTTTAGATACACCCAGGTTGACATATCCATGCTTCCTCTAGCTTGCTGTTCTAGTATTGTCACTATCCCTGACAAGGCATTCTTATTTATGTCAAATCAAGTTATTTTGCTGTAATATTTATGTGTGCTAACCCCTGTAGAAATGGAAAACAACCTGTCAGCCTACTCCTCACAACAATTCTTACACTTGAATGCTATTGTCACTTTTCAACTTCCTCTTCTCCAAGCTAAAAACACCTTGGCTCCTTTCATCTCTCTTTATAGCTGCCCAGCTTTTAAAAATGCCTTTGTTTTTGCTTTTTTTTTTTTTTACCCCCCCAGGATCTCTTGCAGTTTCTCTACATCTTCTTTTATACTTTCTAGAAAAAAATCATGCAGGCAAGGTGATCATAGGGAGTTCCAATGAATGTAGCCAAGAAGCCTCTCAAGAAGTAATAATAATGAACGAGTTGCAGTGCTTATTACGTGCCAAATATTGTACTGAGCAATTTAATACAGTCCTTAATAGTCAATTTACTCCTGTGAATTAATTATTGTTAGACCTATTTCACGCTTATGCACGGTTTCAGAGCTAGTAAATTGCAAAGACAGGGCAATAACTGGGTCTGTACAATACTGAAGCCTCATGTTATTCTATAGTCCACTGAGTTTGGAGCCATGGTAACAAGCAGATGATTAGATGATCAAGTCTGCAAATGCTTTGCCTTAGAGTAGTGCTTCTTCAGTTTTCCCATCCTAGTTTTTAGAAGACATGGGGAGAATCACAACGTGGTCCACCAGAAATAGGAGAGATTCTTTGGGGACTCTTAAAAATTCATGTATGTTTTTGCATTCTATTTAAAGATATTTCATGTATATTCAAATATAAAGTATTTAAAATTACAAACTCAAAGTAAAATCGAATTTCTAAAATGGTATTATATTTATTGTTACTTGAAGTTCTTCAACACTATGGAAAGCCCAAATTAGAACTCGACCTACAGAAATTGCTACAATGATTTTTACATGGGACATATTTCAAAGGAGTTGTAATGCTTTTCCCAGAACCCCTCTCCCCCAAATCACATTAGCAAAGTACCATAAGAGATCAAGCGTCACTCAGAAATACATCCTGATGTGCCCTCTAACATACAGTGTTTACAAAATGTCTGTTAATATAACTCAGTGTCTATAGTATGGATTCAGTTAGAATAATCTGGGAAAATGTTGTGGACATGATGATTTCCATTTTGAAATAATTGATCTGTTGCCTTTCATTCTGAAAATAATGTCTGAACTCTTCTGAGTTTGTATCAATAGACCATGTCACCTGCATTAAAAGAGAAGACTGTTCCTTCCATTCACTTCTGAGAGTTGGCGAGTGGCAGTGCATCAAACCCATCTAAAAGTGTAATCAAATAGCTATCACATGAAGTCAAAAGAAAAATGTTTTCTGAATTCATATAACTCTCGTAGAATTATTAGTAACAGTTGCCCTATGTGAGCATTTGTTATTGGAGGTGGGAAGGAAGTCTGCACTAAGTTCTTGAAATGTGGCCCAAAACAAGGGTGATCCTTGGGGCCTCCCCAGTGGCACAGCTGTTGGGCGCTGCGCTGTGGAGCTGTAGGCAGCAGCGACGTGAGTTCGACGCCTGGCCAGGGAGAATCCCACATGGTGCGGCAGACCTCTCCTGCCTCGCCCGCTGCTCCCCTCAGCAGTGTATTTCCGTCAATCTGCCTGTGCTGCTCCCCGCACTGTCTCTGGTGAACCCTCTCGCCGCCCCACACCTCTGACCTGCACCCAAGCTTGTATGCATACATAAATAAATCTTTAAAAAAAAAAAAAACAAGGGTGATCCTTAATTTATCATTCAAAGTGAGCCACTTTGGAGAGAGAAAGGGAGAACTATTAATAATTAAGACAACAGTCATAAAATGGGACTGTCCTGGAAAAACTGGGACACCTGATCATCCTATCCATAACCAATTCCTCACATGGAGTCAAAGTTCTAGGATGTTAATTATACTTAAAAACCTAATGCTATCTTACCTAATTTTAGGTTAGTTTTTAGGTGACACTCAAGACCAATTTTTAGCTGTTGGTGAGAGCTGTGGACTCTCACATTTTAAGAAGTCCCACCCTTACTCCTGCCCACCCCTGTATCATTGGGGCTTTCTTCTTCCTCTACCTTGGGTTTGTACGTGTCTGCCTATTTATCAATAATTATATATAAACTAGTAAAACTATTGCTTATTCATATCTAATGTTTGTACCATTTTGACCATAGGATTTTTTTCAGCAATATGGGGTTATTCAATTTTTCATCATATATATGAGTATGTTTGTGCTTGTTCCTTAATTAAATTCTATATAAGAAATGAATTTACATTACATGCTTGAAGGATATTTTTTTACAAAAAAGTCTAGTAAATTTGATTTGCCTTTAAAAGTGTTGGTTGGCAGACCTCACTAACTTAATTCAGCTGTCACCTTAATTAATGGCTGTTGCCATCAATCAAAGGACTGCTTAGTGTGACATCAGTGAAAAAGACTTCCAAGTCATTCTAATTACCATAACAGATAAACTCCCAAATCTCAATGGTTTAACAAAATAAAAGTTATTTCTTTTTAACTCAGAACAAAATGAAAACAGATATTCCTAAGAAGTAGGTTGACTCTCCTCTGAGCAATGATTAAGAAGAACTAATTTCCTTCTATCTTCCTGCTCTCAGGCCAGACTGGATATGGTACACATTACATTCAACTATCTTTTATGGGCCAGAATTTAGTCATGTCTATATATCACCGAATATGGCTAGGAAATACTGTCTAGTCGCATTTATAGGAGGAAGAGTAAATAGGTTTGGTGAACACTCCGGCAGTCATTGCCACAAAGGTTATTCTTCCCCACCATTTGCATGGCACATTAAGCAAGAATTGCACTTAGTACAATAAATTCAGGACCTAGTCTGTACCATATACCTCAGTGGAAGAAGAACACAGACCCTTAAATTTTATCAAAGCCCTTGCAAAAGCAATAGTCAGACTCAGGTATGACCTTGAAAGAATTCATTTAACTTCTATGAGCTTCAGTTTTTCTCATCTATACAATTTAGGGAAAACTGCCCAGTATCATTTCTGGCACACAGAAAGCTAGTAGTTAAAATTAATTTTTATGGACCTACCATGGACTGTGCTGTGCACCAATACTGGATTCATTGCAGATTAGTTTTGTTTTTGTGGTATCTTTCTTACTAAAGAAGATAAATTAACAGTTATTTAATGGACATATTCACCCCAAGGCACACCATCACCTCTCCTAGTGCTCAGGGCTTCCTTCAGTCCTCCAAGTTACTAGGCAATATCTAGTGGACTGCATCTAAGGTCCTATTGATAATCCATCTAGCTTCTTAATACATGGATCAGCGATTTCTTGCTTTATTCTAGTATATTTTTCCATTTTCCTTTATGAAAAATATTCAGTTCTGGGCTATCTCTGAACTCCCTCATCTTATATTTTCATAGCCTATAGTAAATATCGAAGATGGAAAGGCATTCTATGCTCATGGATTGGAAGGATTAACATTATCAAAATAGCAATCCTACCAAAAGCAATTTACAGATTCAATGCTATTTCAATAAAAATCTCAATGACATTCTTCAAAGAAATAAATCGACTACTGATGAAATTCATATGGAACCACAAAAAATCTCACATAGCTAAAGCCCTCCTAAGTAAAAAGAAAGAAAACGGAGGAATTTCACTCCCTGATTTCAAACTATACTATAAAGCCAAAAATAATTAAAAGAGCATGGTACTGGAACAAAAACAGATACAAAAACCAATGGAACCAAATAGATACCCAGAATTAAAGCCGCATATGTATGAACAACTAATCTTTGACAAAGGAGCAAAGCAAATGCAGTGGAACAAGGACAGTCTATTCAATAAACGGTGCCAACAAAACTGGACTGCTACGTGCAAAAAAATGAAACCACACTACTACCTCACACCCTGCACAAAAGCCAATTCCAAATGGATAAAAAACCTGGATGTAAGACCTGAAACCATAAAACGTACAGAAGAAAATATAGGCAAAACTCTACATGACATACATCTCAGCAAAATCTTTAAAGACACATCCCCCAAAGTGAAGGAAGTGAAGGACAAGATAAACAGATGGGATTACATCAAAATAAAAAGCTTCTGTACAGCAAAAGAGACACTAACCAAAACTAACAAACACCCTACCAACTGGGAAAAGAGCTTTGCACACAATACATCTCATAAAGGACTGATAACAAAAATTTACAAGGAACTCACACAACTCAACAAAAACAAAGCCAATAACCCAGTCAAAAAATGGACAGAAGAGCTCAAAAGGCACTTCTCCAAAGAAGAAAAGCAAATGGCCAACAGGTACACGAAAAAATGTTCAACATCACTTACAATCAAGGAAATGCAAATCAAAACCACAATGAGATACCACCTCACACCTGTGAGGATGGCACACATTAAAAATACAGGCAACAACAAATGCTGGAAAGGATGTGGAGAAAAAGGAACTCTTCTGCACTGCTGGTGGGAATGCAAACTGGTCCAACCATTATGGAAAGCTGTATGGCGCTTCCTCAAATTGCTAAAAATGGAACTTCCATATGACCCAGCAATACTACTTTTGGGAATCTACCCAAAGGACACAAAAACACTAATTCAAAAGGATACATGCACCCGTATGTTCATTCCGGAACTGTTCACAATAGCAAAGGTATGGACGCAACCCAGATGTCCAAAAATAGATGATTGGATCAAGAAGATGTGGTACATATACACAATGTAATACTATTCAGTATTCAAAGAAGATAAACACATGCAATTTGCAGCGACATGGATGGAATTAGAGGGGATCATACTCAGCGAAATAAGCCAGAAACAAAGAAAAGTATCGAATGGTTTCACTTATAACAGGATTAAAAGGAAACCAAATAGGAGAGAGACACTCAGCAGGGGGAGGGTAGGGACAGGGGAAGGGGAGGATAAGGGCACAAAATGGAGTAGAAAAGAACACAGGGGACCAAGGAGATGGATCACGGGTGAATTGGTGGTGGGTTACCCAAGGGGAATACATAATGTAAAAGACATTAATAACAATAAAAATATATACATAAAAAAAGGATATAGTAAATATCAGTTAAAGTATTATTGGCATTAACAATATAAATTTGTCAAAATCAGGGACATTATTTTTTTTAAATATTTTATTCATTTATTTTTGTTATTCATATCTTTTACTTTATTGTGTGTTCCCCATAGTTTACTCATCACCGGTTCACCCGTGAAGCCATCACCATAGTCCCCTGTGCTCCTTTCTTCTCCCTTTTGAGCCCTTACCCTCCTCCTCTCCTGTTGAATGTTGCATTCTCATTTGGTTCCCCTATGTTCCTGTTATAAGTGAAACCATTTGATATTGTTCTCTTTCTTTCTGGCTTATTTCACTGATCATGATCCCTTCTAGTTCCATCCATGTTGCTGAGAATTGCATGTTTTTGTCTTTTTTGAAGGCTGAATAGTATTGCACCATGTATATGCACCACATCTTCTTGATCCAATCATCTATTTTTGGGCATCTGGGTTGCCTCCATACCTTAGCTATAGTAAACAATACTGCAAAAAACATGCAGGTGCATGTATCCTTTTGGATTAAAGTTTTTGTGTCCTTTGGGTAGAGTCCCAGAAGTGGTATTGTCGGGTTGTATGGAAGCTCCATTTCTAGCAGCTTGAGGAAACGCCATACAGGTTTCCAGAGTGGCTGGACCAGTTTGCATTCCCACCAGCAGTGTAGGAGACTTCCTTTTTCTCCACATCCTTTCCAGCATTTGTTGTTGCCTGTTTTTTTGATGAGCACCATTCTCACTGGAGTGAGGTGGTATCTCATTGTGGTTTTGATTTGCATTTCCTTGATTATAAGTGATGTTGAATATTTTTTCATACACCTGTAGGCCATTTGCTTTTTAGTGTCTTTTCAGCTCTTCTACCCATTTTTTAATAATATATATTTTTATTGTTATTTATGTCTTTTACATTTTGTATTCCCCTTGGATAGCCCACCACTAATTCACCCGTGATCCAGCTCCATGGTCCCTTGTGTTCTTTTCTATTCCATTTTGTTCCCTTATCTTCCCCTCCCCCCCGGCCTGACCTCCCCCACCTTCCACACACACACCCGCTGAGTGTCTCTCTCCTATTTGGTTTCCCTATAGTCCTGTTATAAGTGAAACCATTCGATATTTTTCTTTTTCTTTCTGGCTTATTTCACTGAGTATGATCCCCTCTAATTCCATCCATGTCGCTGCAAATTGCATGTGTTTATCTTCTTTGAATGCTGAATAGTATTCTATTGTATATATGTACCACATCTTCTTGATCCAATCATCTATTTTTTGACATCTCGGTTGCTTCCTTACCTTTGCTATTATGAACAGTGTAGCAATGAACATACGGGTGCATGTATCCTTTCGGATTAGTGTTTTTGTGTCCTTTGGGTAAATCCCCAAAAGTGGGATTGCCGGATCGTATGGGAACTCCATGTTTAGCAGTTTGAGGAATCGCCATACAGCTTTCCATAGTGGTTGGACCAGTTCACATTCCCACCAGCAATGTAGAAGAGTTGCTTTTTCTCCACATCCTTTCCAGCATTTGTTGTTGCCTGTATTTTTAATGTGTGCCATCCTTTTAGGTGTGAGGTGGTATCTCATAGTGGTTTGATTTGCATTTCCTTGATTATAAGTGATGTTGAGCATTTTTTCATGTATCTGCTGGCCATTTGCTTTTCTTCTTTGGAGAAGTGCCTTTTGAGCTCTTCTGCCCATTTTGTGACTGGGTTATTGGCTTTGTTTTTGTTGAGTTGTGTGAATTCCTTGTAAATTTTTGTTATCAGTCCTTTATGAGATGTATTGTGTGCAAAGCTCTTTTCCCAGTTGGTAGGGCGTCTGTTTTTTTGGTTAATGTCTCTTTTGCTGTACAGAAGCTTTTTATTTTGATGTAATCCCATCTGTTTATCTTGTCTTTCACTTCCTTCGCTTTGAGGGATGCATCTTTCAAAATTTTGCTGAGATGTATGTCATGTAGAGTTTTGCCTATATTTTCTTCTATACATTTTATGGTTTCAGGTCTTACGTCCAGGTCTTTCATCCATTTTGAGTTGACTTTTGTGCAGGGTGTGAGGTAGTAGTTTAGCTTCATTATTTTGCATGAGGCTGTCCAGTTTTCCCAGCACCATTTATTGAATAGACTGTCCTTGTTCCACTGCATTTTCTTTGCTCCTTTGTCAAAGAATAGTTGTCCATAGATATGTGGCTTTAATTCTGGGTATTCTATTCGGTTCCATTGGTCTTTCTGTTGTTTTTGTTCCAGTACCATGCTGTTTTAGTTATTACAGCTTTGTAGTATAGTTTGAAATCAGGGAGTGAAATTCCTCCGTTTTCTTTCTTTTTAGTTAATACGGCTTTAGCTATGCGAGGTTTTTTGTGGTTCCATATGAATTTCATCAGTAGTCGATCTATTTCTTTGAAGAAAGTCATTGAGATTTTTATTGGAATAGCATTGAATCTGTAAATTGCTTTTGGTAGGTTTGCCATTTTGATAATGTTAATCCTTCCAATCCATTAGCAAGGGATGCCTTTCCATCTTCTTGTGTCTTCTTCTATTTCTTTCAACAGAGTTTTGTAGTTTCCTTTGTATAAGTCCTTTATGTATTTTGTTAGATTTATTCCCAGATATTTGATTTTTTTTTTTTTTTGGTTTCCATTTTGAAGGGGATGGATTTCTTAATTTCTTCTTCTTCAGATTGGGTGTTTGCATAGAGGAATGCTACTGACTTTTGTGTGTTGATTTTGTATCCTGCTACTTTACTGAACTGGTCTATTATTTTGAGTAGTTTTTCTATGGAGATTTTAGGGTTTTGTATATATATATTATCATATTGTCTGCAAACAGAGACAGTTTAATTTCTTCCTTTCCTATTTGGATCCCTTGAATGTCTTTCTCTTGTCTAATTGCTCTGGCTAGGACTTCCAGCATTATATTGAAAAGCAATGGTGAGAGTGGACATCCTTGCCTTGTGCCTGATCTTAGGGGAAAGGCCTTCAGCTTCTCACCGTTGAGGATAATATTGGCCATGGGTTTGTCGTATATGGCTTTTATTATGTTGAGGTATGTTCCTTCTATCCCAAGGATTTCAAGGGCTTTTATCATAAGCGGTCTTGTACTTTGTCAAATGCTTTCTCAGTATCTATTGATATGATCATATGGTCTTAATTTTCTTTTTGTTGATGTGTTGGATTACACTGATTCATTTTCGGATGTTGAACCATCCTTGTGTCCCTGGAATAAATCCCACTTGGTCATGGTGTATTATCTTATGGATGCATTGTTGGATCCTATTGGCCAAGATTTTATTAAATATTTTTGCATCAGTATTCATTAGGGAGTTTGGTCTGTAGTTTTCTTTTTTTGTGTTGTCTTTGTCTGGTTTTGGTATTAGAGTAATATTTGCTTCATAGAATGTGTTAGGTAGTATTCCTTCCTTCTCGATGTTTTGAAAGAGTTTGTGTAATATAGGGACTATTTTGTTTTTGAATGTTTGGTAGAATTCATTTGTGAAACCATCTGGTCCTGGGCTTTTGTTTTTGGGGAGGTTTTTAATTACTGTTTCAATTTCACTACTTGTGATTGGTCTGTTTAGGTGTTCTATATCTTCTTTGTCTAGTTCTGGGTGATTGTATAGTTTTAGGAATTTGTCCATATCCTCTAGGTTGTTATACTTTTTTCCGTATAGCTGTTTATAGTAATCTCTGATTATTTTTTTTTATTTTTGCTGTGTCCGTTGTGATTTCTCCTTTTTCATTTATGATCCTATTTATTTGTGTTTTCTCTCGTTTTTTCTTTGTAAGCCTGGCTAGTGCTTCGTCTATTTTGTTTATTTTTTCAAAGAACCAGCTTTTGGTTTCGTTAATCTTCTGGATTGTTTTTTTTTTTTATTTCCATTTCATTTAGTTCTGCTTTGATTTTTATTATTTCCTTTCTTAACCTGTCTTTTGGGGTTTATTGTTGTTCATTTTCTAGTTCTTTGAGATGTGAGATTAAATTGTTTCTTTGGGTTGTTTTTTGTTTCTTGATGTGAGCTTGTAATGCTATATATTTTCCTCTTATTACTGCTTTTGCTGTGTCCCAGACGTTCTGGAAGTTGTGTCCTCATTGTCATTCAGTTCTAGATATTTTTTAATTTCTTCTTTGATCTCTTCGTTGATCCATTGGTTTTACAGTAATGTGGGTTTCAGTCTCCATGAGGTGAGGAGGTTTCTTTTTTCCTTTTTATGATTTATTTCCAGTTTGACTCCTTTATGATAGGAGAAGAAGGCTGGTAAGATTTTGATCTTAGTGTATCTGTTGAGGTTTGTTTTGTGGCCTAATATGTGATCGATCCTGGAGTATGTTCCATGCGCACTTGAGAAAAATGTGTATTCAATTTTTGGGGGGTGAAGTGATCGATTGATATCTGTTAATCCCATGTGGTCTAGGTCCTTATTTAGAGCTTTAATGTCCTTGGTTACTTTTTGTCTTCTTGACCTGTCCAATAGAGAAAGTGGGGTGTTGAAGTCTCCTACTATGTATGTATTTTCTTTAATGTCTGTTTTCAGGGATGATAATAATTGTCTGATATATTTTGGTGCTCCTTCATTTGGGGAGTATATGTTGATGATTGTTATATCCTCCTGTTTTACTGTCCCCTTCATCATGATGCAGTGACCAGCTTTGTCTTTTTTTACCTTTTTAAGTTTGAAGTCTATTTTATCTGATATAAGTATAGCTGTTCCAGCCTTCTTTCTTGGTCCATTTGCTTGCAGGATTGTTTTCCATCCTTTAACTATTAATCTCTGATTATCTTCTTCAATTAAATGTGTTTCTTGTAGACAGCAGAAGGTTGGGTTCTCTTTTTTGTTCCATCCTGCTATGGTGTGTCTTAATTGGTGTGTTTAGTCCATTTACATTTAGAGTTAATATTGATATACTGTCATCCATATTTGTCTTTTTTATTTTATTTTATTTTTTTACCTTTTTGTGATTCTAATCCTTACCTTATTCCATATTTCCTGGTCTTTCCTCTGTTGGTTTTGTCTTCATGGTTTCTTGTAGTAAGTTTTGGAGTGGGGTTTGGTAGTGATGAATTTCTGTAGTTTCTGTTTGTCAGAGAAGGTCCATGTTCTTTCTTCGTAGAGGAAGGAGAGCTTTGCAGGGTAGAGTATTCTTGGTTGACATTTGCTAACATGTAGTATATTACATATGTCTCTCCATTCTCTTCTTGCCTTTAATGTTTCTTCAGAGAAATCTGATGTCAGCCTGATTGGCTCTCCTTTGTAGGTTATTTGTTTCTTTGTCCTCGTCATTTTCAATATATTTTCCTTGTTTTGAATTCTCGATAGTTTTACTATCATATGTCTTGCTTTTTTTTTTCTTTCATTGTAATAATTTGGAGATCTTCTGGCTTCCTGTATGTTGATTTTTGTTTCCTTTTTCATGTTTGGAAAGTTCTCTTCAATTATCTCCTTGAGAAGTTTCTCTGTTCCTTTGTCTCTCTCCTCTCCTCCTGGGATTCCTATGATTCTGATGTTACTTTTTCTCATGGTGTCAGATAGTTCCTGGAGCTTTTCCTCATTCTTCTTCCTTTGTTTTTCTTTTTCCTTTTCTGTCTTGGTTCTTTCAGTATCTTTATCTTCCAGAGTGCTTATTCTTCCCTCCATGTGTTTTAATCTACTTTTATGGCTCTCTACTAATGTTTGTAAATCCTCCATTTCCTTCATTTTCTTCTTTATGGATTCATTCTCATTTTTCAGTTCTTCATTTATATTCCTCAGTTCTTTGTTCTT